>WEKY01045517.1:99517-135168 GCA_013390045.1 Picathartes gymnocephalus | reverse complement strand
CCCCTCCCCACTTAACCTTATCTCCTCTCTGTTCTCTCGATGTTACAGGTCCATGGGAGATGTATCTGCCACCATAACACTGAAGGTTTATCTTGTGAAAGATGTAAAGATTTCTACAATGATGCTCCCTGGAGGCCAGCTGAGGGGACACAAGATAATGCTTGCAAACGTAACTCAAACATGATATTTTCCTTTTTAATAGCTGAGAGTGAGTGTGGCACAATCCTAGTCCAATTCATAATGGGATGGCCATTATGAATTATGAATTATGGGATGGGTTTTTGGGAGGGAGAGTTTTTCATGTCTCATCCAGAAAAACAGGTTTCTGCATCCATAGGTGCTGTGTTATCCTACAAGAGGAAGAGCTGCTTCATGTTCTTATTCTTCATACAGAGGAAAAAAACAATAGAGGAAGAAGCAGTGGAAAAAAGAACATTCATTGGTTTGCAGTGTTTTTCATTTGAGTAAAAGAATTTAGACAAGGCTAAATTATTTATTTCCACAATAATGAGTAATGTAGTATACACAAGAATAATGTATTAGGGTCCATAACAAATATTCAGTTAGAACTTTCTTCAGCAGAGCAGTGTTCCCTACTGCACATCAGGCACATCCACCTGCATTTCCAAGTTTAGGACACAGTTCTGTCCTAAGACTCCAGTGTTATTCCCCAGCTGTTACACACAAGGCCTGGGAATAATCTTGCTGGGCACAGAAATCACACAAATAACTCTGTGTTAAGTGTAGACAGCAATGGTGGCCAGGCCACAATATTCACATGGTGTCAAATACCCCACTGCTTGTTTTGGTTTCAGGTTGTAACTGCAACAGCCACTCCAGCAGGTGCCACTTTGACATGGCCGTGTACCAGGCCAGCGGTGGGGTCAGCGGTGGCGTTTGTGAGGACTGTCAAGACAACACCACTGGCCAACACTGCGACAAGTGCAAACGTTTCTTTTACCAGGATCCACTCAAAGCCATCTCAGATCCTTGGGCATGCCTCCGTAAGCTTCCCTTTTTACCTTCTGTAAGAATGACTCCAAACAGGGTTGTTCAGGTTCCCTTTGCTCTGAGCCCTATGGCCATCCCCATGCTTAAATGTCGATATGGTTGTAAAAATGTTACCAAACCTATAATATCCAAACTGCCTAAATAGCTGCGTGACAGTATCCTCCAACTTGCTTTGTAAAAAGATCTGCATATTCCAACTCCTTGCTAAACAAATCTTAGAAATCCAGCAAAGCTATCATCTTTCTTGAGCCATGTCAATATAAATATGAATAGCAGTAGTGATGTTGCTTCTGTGACCTTCAGTGATTACAGAAGAGCCTCCAAAATGATGGGAGGAGTAAATAACTTCTGCTAGATACCTGCCATGTGCCAGAAAAGTAATTTTTCAGACATGAAAGCTCTTCTTCTGAAAGATGACTTAAATTCATTATTAACCATAGGATGGAGAAAATGCTCTGAGTGTTACTTAATTGTAGCAATTGACTGGCATGAAAAGTCCTTAAGGAGCCAATGGGAGATTACCAGCAGCTCTGTAAAGGCATTTTCGTGCTTACATCTATATGTGCTTTTTTTTATGTGTCTCCTTGACCCTGCCTGTAGCCTGCAACTGTGACCCAGAGGGTACCTTGCAGGAGGGCGCTTGCGAGAGCCGCACAGATCCCGCACTGGGGACGGTCGCAGGCCGGTGCCCCTGCAAGGACAACGTGGAGGGTGCCCAGTGTGACAAGTGCAGGGCAAACTACTACGGGCTGAGCAGAAGCAACCCCCTGGGCTGCCAGCGTATGTAAACCACCTCTTCTACTCTCCTTTCCAAAGCATTTTTAAGTCATGGAGGTAGTTGAATGCACAGATCCACACACTAATGGTCTACTTGGGTCACAAAATACCCAGTTGCCTACTGTAATTTAATGTCAACATAATTCAAGGTTTCTGGTGCAGCACCCAAGACTGAAACAATGCAAAATCTCTTTCAGAATGCATAGTATAATATAACGGATCAGGCTATTGTTAATAAAAGGGTTATTAAATATGCAACTTAATTGAAAAAGTGCATTGAGATGACAGGAGCTGCTGCTTTGCCAAGAGAACTTCCAGCCAACCATTCCTCTGAGAAAGGCTTGCTGAAAAATACATCCCACCCCTGCCCAGGTGCACTGTGGGTTTGTGAGCCTCTTATGCCCACACCAGCTGCTCAGTCACACACAAGGACTGCAGTGCAGATCAGCACACAGCACTCGGCAAACCATTGCAGAGGCCTCTGCTCCCCTCAGAGAGGCATCCACTGAGGAAATTGTCCATTTCCAAGGGCAGTCTGAGGGCTGGGGGGTGCCAGGGCATGTTCATCTGGAGTGTGTCCATGTGGAGATGGAGATTGCCTGTCCTGCTGATGCCACATCTAACACAAATGCCAGTCTTGCTACTGTCACTGGGGCCTGAAGAGGTAACTGCACTTTTCTGTCCCTGCAGCCTGCAACTGTGATCCCTTGGGCAGTTTGCCCTTCTCCATCTGTGATCCTGCCACAGGAGAGTGCCTCTGCCAGAGGTTCACCGCAGGGCAACGCTGTGAAAAATGCCTTGTACGTACTCAGTTTTTGGTTTCACTCCTGTTTGGAAGTCTCCTCACCCATTTCACACCTTTTCATTGCCAGAAAAGTAAACAATTAGTCAAAATTTAAAATAATTTTATAGCTGTATGCTCCCATTTTGCATTGACATGTCTGCTTCTCTTTCACTGCCCCCAAACATTTGTGCAATCAAATTGCAGTGGGAGGAGCACTCCCAGGAAGGAAAGGATGCAAAATTATGTCCTTGATCCATCTTTGCTGTTTACAGAGCAATTTGCTTGTACAAGTGGGTAAATATCTGGCTCTTGCAGTGGCTGAGCACCCCTGCTATCTGGTAAGAGAAGCAATCTCCCATGGCCAAGCACAGTAGTGCTCCAGAGCATTGTTCATACAGCAGAACGAGTTTTGTTTTGCTTTGCATACTTAAATATTTGCCATAAAAGAACCTTTCTTTTTATACCAGGCTGGATACTGGGGTCTTGGCAACAGCTTGTATGGCTGTTCTCCATGTGACTGTGATATTGGTGGATCCCAGAATAACTTGTAAGTAAAGTTCTTCAAGTTCTTTCTTGGTTTAAATTTTTATAAACACTTAGGCTAGATTTTCTTGTTAGGTTAATACAGGCACAGTACAGATAGGAAAAGAGAATGTAGATGGAGTTTCATCATATACAAACAGTGTAAAGTTGGGTGAAGATCTTGGAAATTTATTTGTGATAAGGTGATTTACTGATTTCCTTGAAGCCAACTTTGAATCAGGTTGAGCCAAGATGTGTTTAATATGAAATATAAAACATACACCTTGAGAGAACCAGAGGCCCAGATATTATTAGAAATTAGACGTAAGTTAGAGGTTACATTTTTAACTTAGCTTCCTACATTTACCTAAAATGCCAAATTTTGTTTCCTGACTCCTATTTAAAATGTAGAATTTTAGAAGCAAGGTTGGTTTCAGTTGGGCTCCTCCAGAAATTTGTTGGGCAGGGGTCTTCACTACAGCTGTTAAGCTTCAGACAGAGGAGCACACAGTCCCATGCTGTAGAGCAGCTCCTTGTAAGCAGGTAAATCACCTGGTGTGTTAAATATGAGTGGAAGTATATGAAAACATTCTATATCACATCAAAGGTCCTTCTGATTTCGTGTCCTGCCTCCTTAATTGTGGGTGACAGATTATTAAGAATCATGATATAGTGATACTTACAGAAAAAGATAAAAGAAATGATACAGGAATAGACAGTAACATATACTCAGGAAACAAAAGGATCAGTGCTTCAGGTATGGAACAGACAAAGACAAAGCAGTTCATGGACTCTAAAGTCTTGGAAAAGTAGCATTGTATAATAAATCCAGCATCAGATACAGAGGAGGTGGGTGATAGGAAGAAGTTTAGTAATGGAGGCAATCCAGTAATGGGAGAAGTTAAGCAAAGGTGGAACAAGGGTGAGTCTGAGCTGTCCTCATGCTATGAGGACCCAGCTGTGCCACTCTGATGTCTTCCGTTTACCAACTCATCCCGTAGGTGCTCGCCAAAGGATGGTCAGTGCGAGTGTCTACCCAACATTGTGAGCCGCCAGTGCAACGAGCCAGCTCCAGGATACTTCTTTCTACCCCTGGATTATTATATTTATGAAGCTGAGCATGCAAAGCCCCTTACTGGCTCTGCACCCTTGGTAGGTGTTTGGTTTTTTAGGTGTTGTACTGAGAGGGGATCATTGGGTTGGTAACATGGGAGTTGAGGCTGAGGAGGAGAGCCCTTGCTTGGGGAGCAGCTCTTTAGCAGGAAAATGCAAAGCAAGTCCTTGGCCTTTGTCTGTCTGTCTTTGTTTTTCATGGACATGACTATTCCATAACTGTGGCTCTTAAAATGGGACAGTCACTACAGCATGGTGTGACCTGCAAAGCTGTCCTTGCTGCTTCTGAAATGCAGGCTGGTCTAGCGTGAATTAGAGAAAATAATTTAATTATTTAAATTAGGGGGAAGTGTTTGAGTTACCAATAGCTCTCATGAAATGTTTTATTTCTGGGAATCTCCAGCAAGGGAAGAATCAAATTATTCTCTACTCCATTGGACTAATTCCTACTGCCTTTTATAAAGGCATTGATTGTAACCTAATTTCCTCAAGAATTTGGCATCCATCTGTAATATTTTTAGAAAAAATAATTTTTTTTTTCTCCTCTTCAACATGGGGGTAGTGGTTCCCCATGCTGAGTGCAAGCCTGGAATGCATCCCTTCCTCTGTCTATTATTTTACTAACATTTTTCCTCTGGCATGTTGCACAGAAACTATAGATAAGAAATGATTTTAAAAAATGTTTATTTGCAGGTTGCATCCACAAACATTTAGCTATAATCACAACCAGTAATCATCCTACAGTCCAATAATTAAATGGAACACAGATGTCTGGGACATAATTTATGAGGGAAAAGTGCAAGTTAATTTTAAGGGAGTGAGGGAAAAAGGTTTCCAGCAGCTGCTGGGCCATAGTTTAGAGTTTCACTCAGCAGAGAATAGCACTTCTTTTAAGAATGTGGATTTTCATTTAGTTGTTTACCACACTTCAATGTTGTTGAGACAGTGAAGCTCCTTTTTAATTACTTCATAGGTTCAGCCAAGCAATCTTCCAAGGTGTGACATCTACTTCCAGAAGAAAGGCTATGAGTTCATGATTGAAAATGGAAAGATTGTGTTAAACAGGAACAAGAAAAGAACTATAAGAAAATCTGGACTGGAACAGGTAAATTAGTACTTGAGTAGTTAGTTAAGTTTATACCAAATAATAAAATTTTATTTTGTAAAAAAAGGCAAGGAAATGCCTGAGCACATGGAATTCACAGTCTTAGACTTTACAATCCTGACACAAATCAACTTTTTTGATACACAGTTGGGTTGGACATTTTATTATTCACACTGGCAAATTTCCTCTGCTATGTCCAGTGCCACTGTAGACTCAGGTTCCATGAATTTTTGGAAAAGTCCTTATGAAAGGTAATTTTTTTTTTATTGTTTAGGGACTTTTTTTTGGTTTTTTGTTTTGTTTTGTTTTGGGGTTTTTTTGGTTTTGTGGGGGTTTTTTGTTTTGTTTTTTGGGGGGGGGGTTCGGGTTTTTTGTTTGGTTTGGGTTGGTTTGGTTTGGTTTTTTTTGTTTTGATTCCAAGACATTTCCAACAAGTTTACCAAGACATTAGCATGGTACTTCCTGTACTTAAATGCAGCCATTGTAAGTATTGATATTTATTTATCCAGTTTACAATGAAAGGTCCAGCCACATATGAAATCAGGCTTACTCTGTTTAAGGTTTGCAATGTGAATATTTGGAGATGCCAAATATTCAGAGGTGAGTGGATTATTCTAGTCCCTCTTATTGCTGTTGCTGGAAAGTTACAGGAAGCTTTTCTTTACATGTTACCCTAAACATCCTACTAAACATCCTACCTTTAGGAGAGTTCTTAGATTGTTGATCTTGAGTTTGCTCAGAAAATGAGACTGATGGCTAAAATAAGTAAACAATTTGGCAAAAATATTTCCTTTCTTTTTTGTTGTTGTTGTTTTTTGGGTGGTGGTGTTGTTGTTTGTTTGTAATTTGACTGTATGTGTTGTTGAAAATGTCAATGTGTCTTTGCAGGGTGCGGTGCAGTTTGGACAGGACTCGGATTCAGCGGTGGTGTTCCGGCAGCCCAGCGCTGGCCGGGCTGTCACCTGGACAGGACATGGCTTTGCCCGCGTTCCCAGTGGAGCTGGGCTGAGATTTGCCATCAACAATGTTCCCTTTGCTATGGACTTCGATATCACAATTCGTTATGAGCCTGAGGTACTTGTGATGTCTTGCGTGTCCTGTGATGTTGTGATAGGTGTAGGGTCTATTTTGTCAATAATAGGATGAGCAACTTGTCCTATTCTTTATATTTGAAATTCAGATTGCTTGCCTTCTCACCCAGTAACAAGTTGCCTTGCCAACCAAGTAACATGTCCTCCACTTACCCCTTTAGCCCTTTCCATACAAATATGAAAAATTAGCACTATGAGTGTTTTCTAAGCATCAGCAAGATTTCACCTTCTGAATGTTTCTCTTTTGGCACCTTTACTTGGACTATGCTTTTACTCACAAATGAAACACATGGAAAATGCAGTTCCTTTTAGATAAGCATCCTGTATTCCTAGCTGGGATTTTTTGGGCAGTAAATTGGGCACGGGCAGGAGTGACCTGCATAGATATTTATCCAGGCCTTTTGCAAGCATCCTGCTTCCCAGTTGTTCCAGCTGGACTCTGAGGTGCATGAAAGTTGTAGGAAAATAGCCATATTACTATTTTTTGCCTGGAGAAGATTTCTCAATGATGAAGACATGTCTAGGGAAATCTGGTAATCCAAATCTGGTTAAACTCAAGTCCTCACCCATGTCTTCAAAAACATAAGCAAGTGTTTTATTGGTACCAGCTTTTGTATACGCCTTACTCTTTTGCAATTCTCTGGGACAGTCCCACAACCCAATATTTTCCTGCTGTCTGTTGTATTCTGTTCTCTGACTGTCACTCTGAGGCAAAACTATCTTCCAGTGTCTTAAAACATGGGAACAATTTTTCAGTGGGCTGGTTTGAGGTAGCATCTCTCGTCTAAGGATTGAAGAGTTGGGTTTTAAATACGTTTGTTACAAGGTCTTTTATGTTTATTACTTCTTATTAGATGTGTGAGAAGGCAGCTAGTGAAGGATATCTCCAGAATAACACTGTGCTAAGAAAAGAAACAAATCCAATGACTCTAACAGAGATGTTTCCATTTGAACCAGCTGAGGTCCCATTTCCGTCTCTGCTTTTCATTAGCCATTGCAAATACAATGCATTTTTCCACAAATAACATTGTTTTTCAGTGCTGTAAAGAATAAAGAGAAAATCTGTTATGTCACTGCAGTGTGCAATCATTCAGATGGCTTTCATTAGCCCTTGCAAAGAGAAAGCAGGTTTTTCAGATACAAAATATTACCATAATTTTTGTCTTTTGTTTATAGTTCTTGGAAGACTGGCTTGCAAGTGTTGCCATCCAGCCTGCTGGTATCTTGTCAGGTCAACACTGCAAAAACAAGGTCCTTTCACAGGAGCCACATGAGTTGCCTCTCCCAGCTACAAAGAGGTCTGACTGTTCCTGTCTTTTTACCTGTAGATCTTCTGTGTACAAATCATTTACTGAATCACTGCAGAGCAACACATGTATGGGAGAGTGGGAATATCAGAAACACGTGTGGCCTTTTTTGTTGCTCACATACCACAATACTACATAGGCTCTAAGGAAGAGTCTGATTCCCCAGTCCTTAATCTGGCCAAGGTTTGCCAAACCCAGGAGAGCAGCCTGAGATCCAGCTGGGGCTGGTTGTTACTCTGGTGAAGATACAATTGCAGCAACTTCAGTATAGAAAGGAAATATTGACTTAAAGTCACTGGCCTAGACTATTTTCAAAATCAGCTTTTCAGCTTGGACCTGTGTAAAGAATAGAGAGAAGCTAAGAGGATGTTACCAATGTCTTGATCAAATAGAGACAGAAAAGAATGAATATGAACAGTGAGTTGCAAACCTCCTTGCTTGAAGTAGGAAAATCTGCCATTTTCAGTTTAATCTCCCCAGGTTTAAATTGTGCTTGGTGAATCATCCAGCAGAAGTCCTGCAGCTTTCCCAAAGCCTGCAGTCATGGGGCTGGGTGTCCTCCTCACAGCAACATGGCTTGCTCCAAGCTGCAGGCATCAGTTTGCAGCCACAGAGGGAAGGGAGAGCTCACAACATCCAGTAAACTTGCCTTGCCCTGACTCCTGGCTATAACTGTGCTTCATTTCTGCTAAACAGGATTGCAATTCTACAAAGTCCAGTCTGCCTGGAGCCGGGAAGAGAATATTTTGTGGACGTGTATTTTTCTCAGCTCTCTGCTTCTGACAAAAAGGCAAAATCATTCATCTTGATTGACTCAGTGAGTAGTTCTGTCACAAGTCCCTTGAGGTTGTATTTATATACAGTGATTTTTTTTTTTTTACAGACATATTAGAAGGATTTTAAAATAATTTATAGTATATTTTAATAGAAATTCAGCTTCTGCTTATCTCC
This sequence comes from Picathartes gymnocephalus, assembly GCA_013390045.1. Lineage (NCBI taxonomy): Eukaryota > Metazoa > Chordata > Aves > Passeriformes > Picathartidae > Picathartes > Picathartes gymnocephalus. Next base: position 126,507 of record WEKY01045517.1, on the reverse strand, counting down.
ATTGGCACTGTTTGCATATTTTTGTACAGAAAGGCAGAATTGTATCTGGTTTCATTTTCATGGAGCAATACAACAAGTCATAGTAGTTGCATATGTTGATAGTCAGAGTATGTATCTCTATCTGTGGTTCATTGACTCTGAACTCAGTCCATATATGCTGACAAGATGCTGGGGCTATGGATATAAATTTGTGCAGCTCCTCATCACTGAGGTTTTTTTGAAATATCTCTAATTTATCAGGATCACCGATGTTTTTAAAGATCATATTGGAAAAGTAAAATTAGTCTTGTACTTCCTGGGAATCAGGTCCAGATATTTGCCAAGCTTCCATCAAGTCAGGAAGTGAGTGTTAGTTTTGGGTCCTTCTCTTGAGAAAAATGTTTTTAGGTCTGTTTCTCTAATTATTCCTGTAGAACTGGACCTGGCAAGGACTGGCTATATTTGGACATAGAACCTTCAGCTGATTTTTCTCTATCACAGTAATACAAGTAAAAATTCTGGCCAGATACTGCTTTTGGAGTCCCTAACACAGCACAGAAAGACCCATTCTGAGCATATATCAGAGGTCTTATCATAATTTTATGTTTTTAAACACAATCTCTCTTATTTGAAGAACTCAGGGAGTGTCTAGACCTTCAGAATAAATGTGAATTTAGATGACAGAATGGCACAACTGCAGATTTGGAAATTCAGTGCTCCAGGCCTCTGTCATTGCAATGGAAAGCACATTAAGAGAATGTGGGAAATTCTGGTTTTCAATATGTCTAAGCAAAAATATTTTCTTTTCCCTCTTAACAACAAAGCTTGGACTTATTCCCAGAATAGGCTCTGTGGAGAACTTATGCAGTGAAAAGGATTTAGATGAATACCAGAAGTATCACTGTACTGAAATTGCGTCCGAAGTTGGGCCTCACGTCCTGCCTGAAGCGTGTGCGCGGCTCATAGTGAGCTTGTCAGCCCGAATCCACAACGGTGCCGTCGGTAAGGACCAGACTGCACAGGCAGCTCTTTTGGGCAGTTGCTGGTTTTCCCTCGAGTTTGTAGGATATGTTGACTGTAGAGCTCTCAGCCTGCAGTGATGTAGGAGAGAAGCTGGTCAGCATGTGATATCCATGGATGCGCAGGGTATATCCTGCTGAATCCTGTGTGTGCTGCAAACACCTCCTGGTGAATCTCAGAGTTCATCACTCCTGATGGACTTTGTGGAGCAGCATGGCAGAGACCATGACAGTGACTTTGTGTCTTCTGAAAAGCATTTGAATCAGATGCCTTTACCATATGGCCAAGGCAGTAGCTTTCCTACTTTTCTGACTACTGTAAAATGACAGAGAAGTATCTAAGCCCTCTCTCTAGATGCTCTAGGCCAGCTGAATGCCTTGGTAAGATTCCAGACATGATGGCACATATGTTGATGTACTGGAAGAGATTCACCAAGAAAACCTTGATGATGTTCCAGCAAGAAGGCAGTGGCAGGTGGGGTTTGAAATTCCTAGGCAGCCTCCTGGATCCACCATGGAAAGATAAGCTGGGCTTAGTAGCTCAGGGAATTTCCCAGCTATTTGGTCCAGAGAAATGGAACTTCTCTGCACTTCCAGTAACAGAAGAGGCCTTTCTGGAAAACTTTGGTGGCCAGCTCCTTTCAGGGAGCATAGCAGCAATGCCTCCAAAGTGATAGTATCCCCTTGGATTGGGCAGTTTTTAGAAGGATTGATGCCTCACTAATATCAGGTGATGAGGTCACAGCTGTGCAATCAGTGAACCCCTCATTTAGGCTTGGGCTGTGCTAACTCCCCATTGGCCTGATTCCTAAAATGACAAGATTGTCCCAATGAAATGCAGCGCTTTGGTTTTTCTAGTGCTTTCTAGAGCATCCTGGGCAAACATCCTGTGTGGGTTAGCAAAGCATCTTCACTCAACAAATTAGTCCAAGGTGTCCAGAAAGAAACAAAAAGTACACAGATGCAGACTGAATACAGCTTGCAGATTATGTCCAGTGCTCCAGCTAGATGCAGAATTATAGCAAACCTTTCTAGACTTCAGGATATCTCCATATAGGATCTATACTTTGCTACTCCCTTTCTGTCATACCCCAAATGCGTGCTGAGGGCAGTGCCTTGAATGGGGCAACTGCAACACCAAGACTTGTGCTGGTGCCTGATATACCATCACCGTTGATGCTACACCATCAAATGATCTAAACCATGGCCATCATCAGGTTAGTGAACCCCTGATAAGAATATTCAGGCTCTTTCCTACCTATTTGAAAGTGTGAAACCTGCAAGCTGATGAGAGCAGTAACACTTGACAAACAAACCTCTTTTGATTTTCTTTCCCCTTGCCAGCATGTAAGTGCAATCCTCAAGGGTCACGGAATGCCAGCTGTAGTAAGCTGGGGGGCCAGTGTCAGTGCAAAGCCAACGTCGTGGGACGCTGCTGCGACACCTGCTCTGCAGGCAGCTACGGCTTTGGCCTCCATGGCTGCTATGGTGAGTGCTTGGCAGCCAGCACCACTACCAGTACCACTAGCTGTCTCTTCACACATACCCCAATTTTTTGTACTTTGAATCCCGGATTATGTGTGAAGCAATATAAAAAATGTTTCCACGAATAACAAATTTTCCATCCCTGCTGCCTTTGAACAGCATCAGTGATGAGATGGGTTGGCAGGAATGCTTTAAGGACACAGCTTTGCTTTTGGTGTTTTCCAGCATGCGAGTGCCACCCGCAAGGCTCGCTGAGCACGCTGTGTGACCAGGTGACAGGGCAGTGCTCCTGCCGCCGGGAGGTGGATGGCCGGCGCTGCAGCCGCTGCCTGGCTGGGTACTTTGGATTCCCCCACTGCCGTCCTTGCCCTTGTAACGGCCACGCAGAGCTGTGCGACCCTCTGAGCGGAGTATGCCTCAACTGCCACGGGTTTACAGCTGGAAGCCACTGTGAAAGGTCAGCTGATGGTCAGTGCTGCAAAGCTCCACCAGACACTGGTGCTCTCCAAAACGCCTGTGTAGCGGGGGGCCTACAAATGCATCCATGACCTTAGCAGGAAACATGTACCCACACCAGGATGAAGCTGGGCCTGGCTGCTGAATATTAGGCACCTATTTCTTTGGCAAATGCATGTGGGAATGTGCATGCAGTGCGTGTGTGTGGACTGCAGGCAGGGCGTGAACCCAGCATTGCAGCGGGCTACCTGCAAGAAGGCATTTGAGACGTGGACACCACAGCACCATGTGCTTGGAGACATGCAAAAAGTGCTGCATGTGGGATAAACTGACTCCTGCCAGGTTTCAAATTGTCAGTTTTCAAATTTAAAATTCAGCATGAGGCCAGCCAAGTGGCTGAATATTGTGCTGAATACTCATTTTAATACCTGCAATTACCTCTAAGGAATTTAAGTAAATGTGCCCTTTTTGCTGGTCGTGTTAGTTTGATATCACCAGCAAATGACTTTCCCACATGTTCCAGCTCCATTCAGAACATTGCTCCTCTTTTTTATTTTATACACTGGCAGCAGTATTGCAGTTCAACATGGACATCGCTTAGTTTGGCTGGATTGCACCTTGTCATTCACTTTTAAGAGGATTTCCCCATGAAACCTGTTGAGCTTTTCCTGCAGTGCTTTTAGACAGCACAGACAGACTTTGTCTGATGTATTTGTAGATGGGAAACAGATTTAAAATGGCAGACTGGAACATATTTTTTCCCCGTGGCTCTGCAGGATCTCCAGAACCCAAGGGGAGGATAATTTAGATAGCCAAGTCTTTTAGCCTTGCCTATATACATATGGAGAACTGTGTTCCCATTTGCCATAGTAAAGCAGATTAAAGACTGAGGATGCTTCAGAAGCCACTCCGTTGCACCTGCAGGACCACGAGGGGGTTGAGATGGGGAGGCAGCGGTGGTGGGCAGGGTAGCTGAGGCCCCAGGGAGCCCCAAAAGCCCCCACCAGTTCAGGTAACATCACAGCCACCAGCACCTCGAAAGTGTCATTACCCCAGGTTTGCAGAACATGTCAGACAGAGCATGGCTTAATACAGACGTTGCATCTAAAATATGCAGTATTGTCTGAGTGCTCTTAAGGACTCATTGCTTTACTTGCCTGTGCCAGCACTTTTTAATGTCATGCCAGCCACTCTGTGTCTGTGTCTGTATGGAAACAGATGAATATATATGCTGACAGGTAAACATTCAGAATTTTTATATGGCAGCTTTTAGCTGCTTAAGCAGAGCATGTGTGATATGCCATATAATAATCATTTAGATTAAAATTGTTCCAGAGTAGGTGAAAGTCTTCACAAACATTTCTTGAAAGGAAAACAGGTGTTTTTTTCTTTTTGCTTCAGATTTTGAGAATGTAGTTCCTATTTTCCATTTTAGAATACCTTTGGAGCTTGATATATCTCTACCAATTGATAGCATTACAATGACCTGGAAAATTAATTAAGATATATACATATAAATTGATTCGCCTCCGTGGAGCACTTGACAATTTGTCCTGCTTTGTGTCGACTGGTTTGGCAGGTGCATGGATGGCTATTATGGAAACCCTCTGGATGGAGAACCCTGCCGCCCATGCATGTGCCCAGGGGCACCTACAAGCAATAGGTATTTTGCACGTTCCTGCTACCAGGACTCCCAGTCTGCACAACTAGTCTGTAATTGTCTCGAGGGATATTCAGGTAAGAAGCAAAACAAAGACTGATTTTGATACTACTAAAATTAATGTAAGAGAAAAAAATTATCATCCTCCACCTATCGTGTTCAGAAATCACAACGAGGTAATGGTAATAAACCAGCTAAGAAGAGTTAGCACTCAAGTTTACTGAAATTATGTGGGTAAGCTCTGACTAGGAAGAATGGGAATTGTGCCGTTAGTGTTTTAAAAAGAGATTCGCCTATGTGGATACAGCGAAGTAATTAATTAATCTGATGTCACTCTCTGGAAATCTCCTCCTTTCCAGGGGCACTACATTAATCTGGTGGGGAGAGGTGGGGAGAACTGCTGTTGCTTGTTACCTCTGAAAAAGAAGCATTGCAAGCCCAAATGGGAAAGATTAGGGTATCAAAAAGAGCTGATAAGATTTCCTAATCAGAGAAAGTCTTTCTCCGTATAGAGGAACCTCTTCGACATTATGCCTTAAAGTGACTGCTTCATGGTTCAAATGGTGACTTTTTAGAAATGGGGTTTCTATTCTCAGCTGTCTCAAATGCAGATATTCTTGCAGCAAACTTTTCCTTGTTTCCAAAGACCTTGTTGACTTAGGTTAAATTCCTGAAGGGAAAGCTGAAGATATTTCCCTTCCCTTGGGCATTAGAAAGATCTCCTGTGATGGAAGCAAAGCCTAATGGGAAGCACTGCTGAAAATTAAACCAATGCTGTCATCTTTACTTAGGCAAGGTTCCTTTATAAGTTAAGAGTGTTTTTGCTTGAGTAATTGCTGTAGGGCCAAAATGATTCCTGTTGGTGCTCACCCAGGGGATTTCTGTCCTCACAAATCACTGCACTCCTCAGTTTTGGACTTTATTGCTCCTGCTCCTTTCCAGCAAGACTCTTGGTCACCTTTGTAGCAGTGGTCTCACTTTCTCAGGATTGAGAAAGGCTCTGAGTCCTGAGGAGCACGGTGAAGGACCAGAGTCCTTGGCTGAGGATGAACCAGTGGATGTGGTTCCAGAAACACCAGCCCGCCCAGAATGGTTTCTGAGATGCAGAGGTAGCACCCAAATCAGGGCAGGCATTAATACGAAATGCAGAAATAGTTGTAATGCCAGCAAGAAAGGACAGAACATCACAGAACTCATCTGAACTCCTGGGCACTCCCCACCCTCCAATGCTGCTGTTGGATGAAGGGCCAAGGAGAATCCTCTGAATATAGCTAACCCTGACTACTGCCATTGAACGGACTTTGATGGACAAAGATATTGGGAGGTGTTGTGTGAGGGGGCACCTATTTGGTCTTACTGAAAGGACTTCCTTGGTATAAACATCTTGGGATGAGGAGGGTGCATTTCCATCAGGTTTCAGTTGGGAAGATATAATTTAAACTGAACAGAGGATTAAAGGGCAATGGTCCCAAACAGGTGGATATTTTCCATTGGAAACGTGCATTTGAACAGACAGTCTGAATCTTTTAACAATATTACTGGAAATTACATGTTTCACTTGAATTCCCATCAGCCAGCAATATTTATACCTTCCTCTGACAGGCAATCAGTGTGATGAGTGTCCTGGTGGGTTCTACAAAAACTCCAGCAGCCCTGGGCTTGACTGTGCACCATGTCCCTGCAATAACAACATTGATTTGACAGACCCAGAGTCCTGTAACAGGGTCACCGGGGAATGCACCAAGTGTTTACACAACACCCATGGACCAAACTGCCAGTTCTGCAAACCAGGTTATTTTGGCTCAGCCCTCAATCAAAACTGTCAAAGTAAGTAAGTAACAGCATTGGAACGGTGTTTTACTATCAAGAATTTTTTTTTTAAAATAGTCTATAGGGAAAGGCTAGACTTCGAAGGCAGAACAAAACTAAAGCAGATGAATAGAGCAAAATATAAGAATCACAAATATATTTTTCTATTTACCACATATAAATATATCAGTGATACAAATAACTTAACATGGCATCTATTAAATTCTTTGCTATCCAAATCTCACTAATTCTCATACTGAATATCACTCCTAGGAAATACTCACTTGTGAAATGAAAGCAGTATTCTCTGTTAGAAAAATAAATGTACATTCAGCTTATTCAGAAAGGAATCAAAAGTAAAGGAATCAAAGGTAATTGTTTATCCACATTGCTGACTGATGCCAACTAAGCCCAGTTAGAGCTCAGTTAACCAGATGATCCCTTATGAACTTCCTGCCTTACCAGTTGGTTTGATTAAGTGGCTAGAGTGAAAGCATTCAGGCAATTTAATAGATGCCATGAGGACATGTCAGTAACTCAGCACTTTGAACAGAAAAGTAGGAGTGTAAGGAAAAGCAAGGCACAAGCCTCTGAATTTTTCTCAATAATCATTTTCACACATGTGCCTGACTGAGGATTTAATTTTTATAGCTAAGATAATTATAACTATAGTCAAGAAATTGCTTTTCTGGGAATCACTAAAAGACAGTCCAAGCCCATCCCTCATTCACTCTTGGAAGATGTCTGTTAGAAATCGTTAAGCAAGAACATTTGGCTCCTCACAAGGAAGGCTTCTTACCTTACTTGCCTTACTGGGGTTTCCCATGCTGGATAATTCCTACTGCAAATCAACTTATCCTTACCCAACATATTTCACATTGCATTCTAATAAGATTCAAAATTCACTAAATCTTCATTATTTGTGCCTGTATTAATAGTGTTGAACATTTACAGTAAATTTTCTCAAAGCCATATATAGGTTATTACAGAAAGATGTATATGAGATTAAACACATTCAAGGTCACTAAAAGTAAACCTACAGCGTGGGCTTTATATTCAACTCTGATTGTCCATCAGCTGTCTGTATTACTCTCTGCTGTAGTAATTGTCCTTCTTTTTCCAGGCTGCACATGCAATCTGGCAGGTGTTCGCCCTGCCTTGTGCCCGGGGGGGGACGCCGCCTGCCTGTGTGACCCAGCCACAGGATCTTGTCCTTGCCTGCCCAATGTGCTGGGTGCCACATGTGACCAGTGTGCCTCTGGCTACTGGGACCTGGCTAGTGGAAAAGGATGTCAGACCTGTGACTGTGATCCAAAAAACTCCCAAAGCAATCACTGCAACCAGGCAAGGAAATTACTCTGCTTTCCAGGAACCAGGGTGCCGGGGTTTTGACATGGCAAAGTGGGAACCATCCTGTAAAATAGGTTTGGTTTTTCTGCCATACTCCCTGAAAACAAAAAATTCTTTGGAAGTTTGTAGTTGGTGCAATCACACTGTGAGTCATTAAATCAAAACTGTTGTTCTGATAATGTGGCTTTGCTCGTTGGTCAGCAATATCTCTTTACCTGTTGTTTCTTTGTCAAGTGGATTTTAGAAATACTTTGTAAAAAGATGTCACAGGGAAAAACTGCCTCATAAATATGCATACAGGGAAGAAGGAAATCCAAACATGGACCCAAGAGTCTTATGGGTATTTTTATGTGTTTATTTTCATAAAGTAGCAGCTGTGGCCATTACATTAATCATGCCTCATCTATCAGACTGCTAGAGTACCTTTTCTCATCTTTAATTCCTGTGCACATTTTAGGGCTAGAATGTAAAAAAAATTAAACAGCATTTCAGAATAGAGAGGTGAAATTGTGGTCCCATGGAGTCAACAGCACTTTTACCATTGACTTCAGAGTACCAGGAGCTTATCCTAAAATCTTGCTGATGTGTTTGCACATTTTTCTTTCAATATGCTCTCTGTTTGTTTCAGTTTATTTAGTAGATATTATGTTAGTAGATATTATGTTTTATAGCAAATTTAGTTCTTGACCTCAAAGAACTACTAGCAAAGAACTACTTATCAAAGTTGTGAACCCCTGGAGTTTAATAGCTGAATTAATTAGTTAATTTAATAGCTGAATTACAAAATAATTTTTCTAGGGCAATGTGCATAATATGCCCTCAAGATTTTCAGTTACAATTGATATATCATGTAGTTTAAAGTTGAAATGTTAAGATGAGTACTTTGATCCAGCAAAAATTAAAAATTTGTCTGTTTTGCAAAGGAGAAGAATCCTCTCAGATCACAGTCAAAGGATGAGTTCTCAAACAGCATCAGTAGACTGGATCATACAAACTCTCTGACATTAGTAAAGTAAAGCCATTTCTCAGAGTGCATTTTCTTTTCAGATCCTTCAGGAGGAAGATGGGAAAGTTGGGGGCAAATACTGTGTAAACCATGGTGTTCAAAGACTGTGGGCAAGCAGCGTTGCTGTAGTCCTTGTACAGCTGAAATAATGTATATCCAGCCCTATGGCTCTGCTGGAAGTTATTCAGTCCTAACTGTCTTTACAGCTTACAGGCCAGTGTCCATGTAAGCCAGGTTACAGCGGAAGAAGCTGTAATGAATGTGAGGAAAACTACTTTGGCAATCCCCAGATGCATTGTGTTTGTAAGTATTATTAAGTGAGACAACTGGATTAGAATCTGCCTCGACAGAAATGCTTAACTTTTATATTCACAGGGGATACAGGGCATACATGTAGAGAAACAGCCTTCCATATGTTTGTGTGTATGAGATGCACAAGTGTTTATACTATTTATCTATGTTGTTATTTCAATGGTTAAGATGGAAGTCAGAGATGAAGAAGAACCACTACTGTGCAGTCCACCTTGCTCTAACTCAAACACTGGGTTGCTTTTATTATCTTGAAATGTGCCTTTTTCATGCATTAATCCCACAGAAAAGGAACAACTGGATGTAACCTGCTGTTCCTTTCTTGCAGCATGTGAGTGTAACCTTGAGGGGACCCGCCAGCCCATGTGTGACAAAGCCACCGGCGCGTGTAACTGCCGTGCTGGTGTCACCGGCCGGCTCTGCGACCAGTGCGGCCGTGGCTTTGAGAAGGATTTTCCCTCCTGCCGTCAGTGCCATCTTTGTTTTGATCAGTGGGACACTGAAATTGCTGCCCTTGCTCAGACTGTGCAGGGGTTAATGAGGTTTGCAGCAAAGCTGGAAGATAAAGGAGGACAAGTGCCCAGCTGTGACATGCGCTTCAAAGCCTTTGAAGATGCTGTTTCTGAAACTGAACGCATTTTGAGACATCCTGTCCTTTCACTGGAGGCCCTTTCAGGCATCAAGGATTTTCAGGGCTACCTTCAGTAAGGGCTAGGTTGCTCCTGAAAACATCCCTTAGCTGAGAATCTGTCTTCCCCCAGACTCCACCAGCCATCCCTACATCAGTGGGACACCAGTCCCACTTCTGATCAGCACGCAGATGCTGGTCTACAAAGTCACTGTTTTCAATAGATGTGTGAACAAAATAATCCTTAATATATCCCTAACCCATACAGACACATACTTAAATGCTGGAATTTTCCAGTTCATATTAAGGGTTTTCTGAATAAGCCATACAATTAAAAGTTTCTGCTTATTTAAATGTATGTCTTGCCCTCTAAAATACAGTGTAATTCAGTTCTAGTTTAAGAACAATCTGGTCTGACTTCTGCATAATTGTCTTTTCTTCTTCAGACAAAAAGTTGCACAAATGGATCCCCTTCACAGCTTGCCCTTTGAGATTCCTGACCTTAATAAGAACATAGAAGATATTGGAGAAGAAGCTGACCTAGTGTTTGAACTTCTACAACAGAAGATACATCTGCATCAAAGTTTTCAGTACTTGAACTTCAAAGGTAAGCCAGCAATAAATTAAATTAAAATTCCTGAAATTTTGGAAAGTTTTCTCATCATTAAACCATACAACATTTCAAAGATCCCTAGATTTTAGCTTCCTAAGGTAGCACAGAAATGTTGACACTAACATTTTATACCAACTTTCCAAATTCTCTTTTATCTTAAAATGCTGTGATTTCTAGCATCCCAAATTTCAGATGCATGTGCCACGGTCACATCAGTCAGAAATCTCATAAATCCAAATGCTTACATCAGGATATAAAAGTCACCCAGTTTCACAGTACATTCTCACAGACCATGCAATAGAACAGCAAAGGATTTTCCCTCACGTTTGACTCCTCTTGCCCATAGGAACACTTAAAGAATCTTGTACAGGAATGTTTGTTTAATTAAAGCATAGTGTCATAGTGCAGTTTCGTAGTGTTCCCGTGGGAAAATACTTGACTTTATGTGGTGCAGAAGTAGCTCTCCATCATCAGAAAATGTGAAAGCAGAACTGAGTTCCTTGGCATTTTTGAAAGAATTACACCCTCTGTGCTTGAGCTAAGTATAGTCTCCATCAGCTGCTAATAGCTGTAATGATGAGGTCCCACACTGGTTTCTGGAGAAAAATGGGGACGTATCAGGCAGGGATCTTGAACAGATGCTAGTCTACCCACAATGGCAGGAGATGGTCAGCAGAATCCTCTCTAAGAGATGGCTGCCAAGATATGAACCCCGAGAAGATAGGGTGCTCACCACAGAAGACACAAGCTACAAGCAATGCACTCCCACTTACAGTTTGTCTGTGTTTCATTCAGGCAAGAAAAACTTGGCCTAGACATGATTAAACAAACAAACAAACAAACAAAAAAAAAAAGAAAGAAAAAAGGAAGGAAAAGTCAACAAAATGCAAAGTGGAGGGAAAGGAAGAGGGGAAAAGAGGGATTAACTAAGATTTAGGGCTCCTGTGCCCTCTTGTACTTGGCAGCCCCCTGGGGCAGCTCCTCAGCGCAGATCCCTGTGCAAGGGGCCAGCACAGCTCTCCCAGGCTCTGCTGCTCAATTCAGCTGAGCCTTGCATAGACTGAGAAAGGCAAAGAAACAATAAACCGCAGGGAGGTCAGTGGACGCAGAGCTGAAGCATCCACGGTGCTTTCTGGTCACATTCCAAACCCACTTCATCTTTTGGCCTCTGGAGACAGATAAACAGACCTATAAAAAGCACATGGGAGTGTGGGGAGGGGAAGACCTTGAATTTAAGATGGATTTCCTATCAAGGCCACAAATATTCATTGGTTCTGCTACCAAGCATCTAATAGCACAAGATAACTACCTTTTCCGATACCCAGGAGAGCAACTGGATCCTCATTCCTCCTTTCAGACCAGCAGCATATCCTATATATGGCTCTGTCTGCTTTTTCCTCTCTTTTTTGCTGGCATAGAGCAGGATATTGGCACATACACAATCTGGGGCACATCTGGCACTTGTGCCCTAGATACACAAGGAGAATGATGCCTATGTCTCTTTGCAGAGGATCAGGAGTCAGAGTCTTTCTCACAGGCATATATTCAGCTAGATGACCTGGAAACATCAATATCTAATGATGAATTAAAACCATTGGAAAAACCAAGACACAAGTGTCCTTAAAAGAATGTTTGCAGTCTATGAGATCTCATTAAGTTATGGCTTTCCAGCATTGGCCCCTGGCTTTGCAGCCACTGAGGTACAGTAATGGAGTGAGAGCAGCTTCCTAGGCTGTAAATCAAGCCTTGGCTAAGACACTGTGTTTAATGCAAAGGAACTTGGAGTCTCTACAGGTCCATCAAAAACCAAACATGGAAAATGCATTTAGGCCACTTAATGAACCACTGTGAAATACTCCTACAATGGAATTATTGCACAGAAAAAAGTCTCTGGCTTAGATGAGGAGTTACAGCAGTCTCTTGCCAGGTATTTTGTATTAAGAGCTAACTTTAAACTGTATATTTTTTCCAAGAATTACAAGATAAATAAATAGCCCTGGTTCCACATGACAACTAAACATTGTTCAGCTTCAATCAAAGCACGGCCACGGGCTTTAGAGCCTGAATCAAAGCACACAGGACTTGTGTGTATTGTCTTTGACTTCAACTAGTAACTAAGACAGTTACTACCACAAAGAGAGATGTTAATCAGAGATCTCTAATGCTTTTTTCACTGCTGACACATCAATTCTGCCTCTGGACATATTTCTGCCTAGGAATGTGGGGACAAATCTGGCTCTCTGGAGTTCTGGGAGACCTCAACAGCAGCAGTAACAACTTTAAATTATGTGTGTTGCAAAGGGCCTGAATCCTTTTCTCAGGCTATTAATCTGCAAAAAATGTATTATTCTCCAACCTTTTTGAGTCTACTTAAGGAAAAGCTTTCACTAACCAAACAAGACTCTTGTTGGAAAAGATTTTTTCCCTGGCCTATGAGCTTATTCTTGAAGTGAGATTTTATTTTAATGCATCAGTCCTGAACCTGGATTTTCCAGAGACAAAAAAGCCCTCATATATTCCCATTTGTAATCTAAATTTTGGTCTCAGTCTAGCAGACCACTTAACTCTTGGGTGCTATGCTGAACAGAAAGAACAGATGCTTTCTTGACTCACAATCAGGGAGCTGATCATTTCATGACAACTGGCAGAAACAGTTTTCCTGCCTAAACTGCAAAACCTAATAAATGTCACAGCTTTTATCCAGTCAACAATGGCAGCAGTGCATGAGCTACTGATGAATGCAGACCAGTAGCAGTTAGTGTCAATAATGGGATCTCCTTCATACTTTTGTCTATTCTGTTGGTATCTCAAACACCTTGGCATCCTATGGATGACATAAGATCCACCATATTTTTATCTAGTTTAGCAGGTTTAATGAGCATTGATGACTATTTCCATTTGGCAACTGGTAAGTAAGGGATTAAAAAGGTTGGCTGAGGAAATGATAGTTCCTGTCCTTCACTGCTGTCCCAAATCAAACACCAGTGAATCACCTGTCACTCAGCAATTGTCCAGAATTCAAGTAAATGCACAAACTGAATGCAACCAGATGCAGTTGGTACTAAACCCTATTTCTGTTGATACAGAGGCTGTCAGCAACATTAGGAAACACTCTGAAGTATCACTGCTGGCAGAACAGAAGACCAGGGGGACAACCCCTATTGTAAGACACTCACAGTCCACCAGGAATGATGCACTCCCTATGTTGGACCATGAGGTCTTAAAAGCAAGCAATGTGCTGCAACAGCTCAGAATGATCAAAAGCCCTGACATCCAAAACTTGACTGAAAAGGTAAGTGCTGTGGATTTTGAATGAAAGCCAAAGAAAAATCTCTTTTTTCATGTTATAGCAGGTTTTATTTTAAAAGTGTGCTTCCATGCATTTTCAAGTCTGGAAAATGGCACTTCCTTGCCACAGCCATGCAATCACTTCAAAAACAACTTCCCTTCTCAGCTGTAGTTATTTCCAACCTTCTGGAAGCCATCTTCCCCAGCACAAGGAACTATTTAGGCACTATCTAGTCTCAAGAGGACATCAGGGTAATTTCAGAAAGATTAACGCAAATCTCCTCCATGAGTAACTTAAACTAAGCAGAGTGAACTGTCCTGGAGTGGATAGAGAGTTCTCACATATCCTTTGTGTCACCTCTGGGAAAGAAGGGGATTTCTGTTCCTCTGCAGGGCAGTAGTGAATATGTGATAGTACCAATTCATGACAAATCTGGAAGAGATCATCCACCTAAGCCTTTAGGTTCCATATCTGTGTCAAAATACATGGAGGGCTAGACAGGGAACCTTGTTCTGTTAGAGGGTACCTGAATCCTTCAGAAGAAGCCATTGACCCATGGGTTGGATATAGTTAGGGAACAGTTTCAGCCCTTTTGCTAAAGAAGAGTGAAACAAGCGTCTTAGTGCAACACATGGAGCCTAACAAATGGCTCCTGCAAGGATGCTCAGAGCCATGGACTGTCATTGCATCCTTCAAAACAGGGGAGAGGGACCTGTAACTGGCAGTGATACCCATCTTTATATAGACACAGATGCTGTGTCTTAGGGAAAATCCCATCCTATATTCAATGTTCGTATGATGTCAAACATCTTCCTTCCCTCAGGAATGTATCTCAGGCCCCCAGAGGAGTCCTGACATAAGCACCTTCCTTATTGCAGATCCGTGGTGTGCCAGGAGACCAGCCATGTGCCAAAGCAGCCTGTGGGGGAGCTTTGTGCCAGGACAGTCATGGACTAAGGCAGTGTGGTGGCCCAGACTGCACTGGAGCTCTTCCTTTCTCCTCTGAGGCCTTCAGGAAAGCTGAGGAGACTGCTGTGTTGCTAAATAACTTGACTACTCAGCTACAGGAACCTGAGAACCAGGTGCTGTATAACAAACCTACATTTGTTCAGTGAAATGGATGGAGGATGAGATTTGGGAGGTCACAAATCTACAAAAACTCACCTGCTCTTTGGACAAAGAGCAGTGACATAGTGATGGACTCTGTCCCAACATCATAGACCTATCATGATTCAGTACCAGGTGCCAGCCCCACCAAAAGATTGGCTTTATCTAGATCTTCTTCCTCACAGCTGCAAAGATTTCAAGTCATGGTGCCCTGTGTCTATGGGAGTTGGTGGTTTCAGGCTAGTATTGTCTATATTTTTACTGGGAAAGATTCAAGTGGCACCATTTGTCAGTAGCCTGACATGCTTATTGCAATGGGATTACTGCTGTGCATGGTGTTAAGTTCATGCTACTCTTACATTTGCCAATAAATAACTTTTGAAAATCATTTCAAGATGAAGCTTTTCTGCCTCCAGTGATGTTTAGGAGGGCATCAATTTGTCTACTGTACTGCACAGTAGCAGTGAAAAATAATTCAAGCAAAGTGTGGCCAATGCAACACAGGCCAAGGAAACAAAACAGACAAATCCCAAAGCACCAGTAAAGAGTTTGTTCTTATTAACAGTCAGAGATTATGCCTGTTACAGTTATAGGCAAAGCATATTTTCCAGCAGAAATTGCATTCTGCTGTGACTTTGTCCTGTCCCTGCAGGAAATGAAAATGCACTACACTGCATCCCAGCCAGCGGGCTTGGAAATGAGCAATTGAGGCACTGCCCTGGGGCCCCAGGACACGGAAAGGCAGCGGCCAAAGGCATCTGCCAAGCCGGGGAGCGCCAGCCAGGCTGCCGGGACATCGCCTGTGGTGTACACAAGCCTCGGGCACCTCTGTGATAATATGAGTGAACTATTTTGAGAAATTTCAGATACAAAAATATCAGCATCTTTCTCATTGCATGGGGAAAGACTAAATCTCTTTCCTCTGCAGACCACAGATGTACCTGGGCCATTCCTTAAGGAAAAGCCCCTACCAAAGTAAAATTCTGTTGTAATTTGATAATTAATCTAAAGTTCTCATTTAAATTATCAAGAATACTAATTTAGTGGCAAAATATAACTTTTAAAGACAAGCCTTGAACTCTACCTTCCTTGTGTCCTCTTTAAGTGGTTTTTTTAACAGCCAGTCCAATATGAAATGTTAAATTAAATTACATTTTCTGTAATCAGATCTGAATCTGATAAGATCTGATTAAATCTCAATCTGATCACTGACAAACTACAGTACTGCAATAACTGTCAGTACTCTTTTTTAGAAACAGAAGGGGACTGTAGTTTAGCAGTGGTTTAGCAGTGGTTGCAGAGAGAAAGAAATGCTTTATTTAGGCCAGATGAAGACCAAGATGTAGCAGCTTCTGCAGTTCCCCAAAGGGGTCTCCTACTACTTTTCAAAGCCAAATAATGTGATTCCAGCTGAGGCTTGGATTAAAATCACCTTTGTGTCAGAGCCCAACTTGCAAAGCAATGACAGATAACCTCCAGAAAATGACACTGCTATTTCTAATAATATTTTCAGGTTGAAAGCATTAGGAAAATGGCAGAAGACAGCAAACTGAAAGGCTCAAGATTTAATGGGCAACTGGAGACAGCTATGAATCAAACTGAATTTCATGGAGAGATCACTAAGGAGTTCATCCAAAAAGTGAAAGACTTCTTGTTAGGTAAATATGCAATAGTTTTTTGACACATTTTTCATAAATATAATCCAATACCATACAGCATAACAGACAGCCAGAAGATGATCTAGCTGTGTATGCAAATTTCTCATCTGTCTCCTGAGCTGTGCAAAACTTCTTCAATCCCTTTTTTCTAGTGCTTCTTTCTCCCAGGTGACAGTACTTTGTATCAATTTTACAATATATCTGTTACATTCTGATTATCATATTTTATTACTGTGTTTAATTTGAAGTAACTCCTTCTGTTCCTGGTTTATCTGAGTAAAGAACTCCTGAGATAATTTCATACAATATATAATGGCCAGGCACGTCCAATGCATCCTCAAATTGTTATTCCACCCCCTTCTTCCAGGCCCATAAATAGATGCTCTCCGTAGGGAGCGTGGGAATTAGGACACATCCCACTCCATAGTCTCCATAAAGCTGTAACTCAAGGAATCAAAGGATTCTGGTAGAACTTCACAGCTCTCATAAAAAAAAATAACAAAACAACCGTATATGCCCTAAAAATTTTACACTCTCAGGTTGCAGAAAAATGCTGTAGGAAACAGATCCTAAATCAAAGGGTTAAAATGTGGCAGGACTTTCTCTAATCTCTTCAGTGTAACTGATCTCATAAATTTCTATGGATTGCACACTGGCAGTCTTTTGGCATTCATACCTCTACATCCAAATGGGAGCAAGGGCAGAGGACTTCGTTTATTTGGAAACATTTACATTATTTTATTGAATTGGAAGATTTAGGTCCATTTAATTCCTTAAGAGTCTCAGATTTTTTATTTGCTAGCCACTGAAAATTCCATCTTTCTTTCTTTTATGTTTCTTAGTTGACATACAGCATGTATTAACAATTATAAAAACATTTTTTCAAATCTTTGTTTTGTTAATTGAAGTTTAAGAACAGGAGCAGCTGAGAAGCATACCGTTACATTAAATCTGCTGTACTCAACATTGATGTGAATGGCGATTTTGGATGAATATATTTCTACAGAAAACAGCTCTCAGGAATGCATTACTGTTTTCACACTAAATGACTTCTGTTTAATTCTTCCTGATTTACTCTGGAGATTAACACAAACATTTAATAAATCTCAATTATTTTATCACACAAGCTCTTGTCTATAAATGGAAGTGAGCAGAAAATAAAACTAATGATGTGACTTCTCAAGGCATTGACTACTCTGACTGTGTGTGCCTCTGCCTCTTACCAAAGAGCTAGGACAAGCTCATTTGTAATGGGAATTGTCAAAATATGTTTTTTTCTATTGTAAATTCCCATTCTACCCAAGTCTGACCCAAGTTCCCTCTGCAGCTTAGCCTTTCTCATTAACCAGCCAAAGGAACCACTTTCTCAATATTGTGGCAGCTCCAGGGAAGGGATTACACCCACTGGCCAGCTTGGAAATCTCCATTCACATCCCAGCCTTGCCAGCACCTCTTTGATCTGTGGGCCAAGGGAGAAATGGGCTCTGACACATCTAGCTGTGCTGGGCACTGATTTAAAACCCTCCATGGGCTCTGTCCTACATCAGAATTTTAATAACTCAGTTCAAAGTGGGTTCAAATCCTCATTTCAGCCAGTTCTGACAACACTAACAGCAGTACCTGGAAGCATAATATTAAATTACAAAATGTTGGAGATAGTTCTCTTACCCCCTTGCTGTGCCTGTTAGCTTTATTCTCCCACATAACACAAAGGGTAGGCAGCCATAATGACCATTTTCTGGGAGGAAAGAGCTACTTCAAGATACTCTCAGCTCAATTTCTGTTGCAGATGAGAGTGCACCTCCAGAAGACGTTGAGAAGGTGGCAAATTATGTTCTGCAAATAAACCTTCCCCTGACTCCACAAGAGCTCACAGGCATGCTTCGCAAACTCCAAAGCACTGTGAACCACTGTGAGAAGTACAAACTGAATAATAAGAGAAACATAAAAAGGGAGGATGCTCAGATACTGCTGGTGGAGGCACAAGAAGCGGAGTAAGTATTCTCATACTGATGTGCCAACTCCAGCTGGGTTGGCATTGTGCACAGTAGGACTGCTCCATACCCCTAGCAGTATCCCAGTACCACAGGAAAGAGAGTTCAGATGGAGATTTCACTTTGCCTTTTCCACAGGGCCTCTCCAGCAGGAAGGAGCCATCACTGCTCAGGCTGCAGGAGCCAACATGCTGCAAGGAAGCAGCTCCTGACAGCTCTTGGCTCCTCTGCCTGCTGAGTCAGAGAGGCCAAAGCAGCTAGTTAATTCCACCTTGGACTTGGCAGAGCATTACATCTGGCTCACTGGGCGGTTTGAATAAGGGTGAGAAAGACCCAACAAGAGAAAAAACTTGTTAACCCAGGGGTCTTCCCTACTAGCAGTGCACCACCAGGCAGCCAGCAGCATCCAACCTCACTCTGAGTACAGCAGCTCAGGTGCTTCCACACAAAGTCCTTCCTGAGGTTTTGCTTTACCAGCTTACCAAAATTTTAATGGTTGTTGTTGGACTATAGAAAACATTCGTGCATGTCAGCATGGGTGCATCTGAAACATGTTCTTGCTTTGCTCACCACACTATGATACTACACACGCTTCCTTTTTTCCATTTTAGCAAAGCAGCTAAAGTTCTTCCACCTGTGGATGAAATTAATAATAAACTAAAAAATGTTGTGAAGTCCCAAGGACACTCCAAAAACATCATCATTAAGTTGAATGAAGAGATACGAGGCATCAGAACACAAATCTCTCAGGTATCTTGCTGTAAATATTTTAATTTGTATGCTATATTTATTAGAAAGAGATACTTCATTCTGAAGTTTCCTTAACATAAATAAATAAAATCAGAATGTGGCACAGATATGACACCGATTCCATACTGCTTAAGGGTCTCTTATTCCATTGACAGTCCCTCATTACCACATTCCACAAGCTGGATGGACATTGCATAAGAAATCACAGCCTTCAATTGCTCTGTTTTAGGCTGAGAACCAAGTGAACAAGACAAATGATAAGCTAAATGACTTGTCAGCCAAACAGACTGAAATGGAAGATGAAAGTGCCACATGGCAGGCAAAAATGCTGATGAACAAGAATCAAGCTACAAAAGCAAAAGCAGAGGCAGAAGCAACTCACAAGCGAGCCCAGAATACTCACAATGTAAGCCCTTCTGTCATGTGTTAAGGGAAAAAAAACTTCCTCCATGTTTAATAGCAATTTTGCTTCAGAAGCATTGCCTCGCTGTCATCAAAACTGTTAACATTTTCCTTATGCCATGCAGTGTAAAATGCCACAGGTTAAGAAGAATTTGTATTTTATTTTAAGGTTTCTGGCATACAATTCTGTTTGCTTGAATGAAAGAAAACACACACACTTCTCTGGCTATTCCATGACATTTTTTCTTGCACTGTGTATAGGACTTGTAGTCACCATGGGCACCAGTAAACACAACAGAACAAATCACAAAACCAGATATTAAAATACATGAGTGATGGAAGCAGCCTGACAATTCATCCTGTGCTGTTCTCCTTCAGAGAAAATTGCTGTGGGAGTTACTTGGAGTTTTTGGCTGGCTTGGTGCTTTCCAGTAGCTCAGTTTTTTGAAAATGCAGGCAAATGAAATTTGCTAAAATGGCAAGAACCAAGTACCAACAGCACAAGCTTGGAAAATGGCCATACTTCCAAGTTACAAGAACTGTAGGCAAAATCTAAACTGCAGCCTCAACAGCAACCTAGATCAGCAGGGAATGGATTAGCCAGTAAATATTACTACACTGGAAAATGTAAAAAACCCAATGTTGCTACAGATAATCCATTAAATTCGAATTAAGCCTTATGGCAAAATGAAATTTACAGAAAAATCCTATCAACAGAAGCAAAAACAGCATAAACTTTAAATATCTTAAATAATATTTTCTTTATGTCCTTGCCCTTCCCTCTCCTTTAGATTACTCAACTGGCAGTTTGTTTTAATTGATTTCTATCTCATTTTGCAAAGTATTTTTCAATGTCTACAAATTAAGGATATATATTTTAATATTAAAGAAAAAGAGAAATCTAAACTTTGGTTCAAAGAGGAAGTTTAAAAAAAAAGTATTAAAACCTCCTTCTGTACACCAGCTTAATTATGAAATGCTCTTAAACTAAGTAATTGCATTTTGTTACAGGAATTTGCTGACGTTAAAAGAAAGTACACCATTCTTCAAGAAAAGCTAAAAATGCAAGGACCTCCAAAAGTAACACTAGAAAAAGTGAAGCAGTTGAAAGCAGAAGCAGAAAAACTGGCTGAAGAGACTGAAAAGAAGATAAAAAGAATAACAGGTGATGTTCTCACACTGTGAGTGGTAAACACAGTGAGAGTCATGAATTCAAGGCTGAAGTCCTTGCCCGCAGACACTAACACACTAGGTTCACCCGAAATTAGTTTTAAAACAATTTACCTGGTGAAAATCTGTCCTGTCCTTCTTGCCTGAAGCTACTCTTTTTAAAAGTAGTTGAACTGATTTGACTTATGTACTTTTTCTGACTTAAATAGATTGCTATAGGCAAAGGTTAAGAGCTGTTCACACAGGGACTTGCAGTGATTTTCTTCAGTTTAGAAACAGGGCAAGTGCAAAATCTGCATAAAACCTGGCTGCAGATTCAGCTGGAGGCCCTGATTTATGCACTTGCTTTGGGCACTTGGACCTTTGATCTTTCCTTTACCCTCTGTCTTTCCCCACATCACCCAGGCAAGGGGTTGTGTTATAGAGTTGCAGGGCAGCTGTTTTCCATCAGTCCGTACTTGTTCCCCATCAGACATTATCTCTGAGCAATGGCAGAACAAACCAGGTACAGTTATCAACTTGTGGAGACTGAAGCTGACGTCCCTGGATCTGTGGAGCCATGAAGGTTAGGCAGAGGGGGTCATGGGTAGTGGTGGCTGCTGTGGCTGTACCAGCATCACTGCTCACACTGGCTTAGAGGGTCACCAAAAAGGAAGAGCACATCTCATGTCCCCGCACACAAGCAACCTAATTCTCCTTGTAGTGAAGGTCTGGGCATTCCCACTGGGAAGCCTTAGGCCTAGGATCCTGCCAGGTTCCACACCAGCAAAACTGAAGCTGAAACCATCCCAGGAGAAAACTCTTCAGGACAGGATCTAAAAAATATTTTGAGCACATACCTTGAGGAAAGGCATTCAGAATATCCCAGTCACTCCAAATGCCCAGATGATAAAGGCATTAGAAACAGGCAGTGAATCCTGTGGATTTAACTCATTACCAATATGTTTACTATTGGTATAGCTTCATGGAAACCAGCAGAAAACAGCTACACAAGTGAGGGAGACCTATGCCCATCACACTCAAATTGTCTAGGCTTTACACATATCAGTGGACACACTGTTCCTCTGAGTGTTTCCATTTAAACCAAGTCCTTTAAGAGTTCCATGTCCTGCCCCATCCTAGCTGATGGACAAAACCACATGCTGAGAAATTAATTTCTTCAAGGCTGTCACGCTCCTCTTACCATCCAGAAGCCGGACTTTTCCCTCCAGTTGCATATATAACATTCCCCATTTGAAATGGGCTTATTGCCTTTAAAAGTTCTGGGAAAAGAAATGCTGCTAATCCCTGGATTTTACTTACATGACAAAAGTGAGCATCATTGCATGTCTCTGCTCTTCCAGATTTGGAGAAGAAGCTTCAGGAACTGAACCAAACCAAACAAGATAAGGCAGAGCAACTGAGACAACTAGAGGAACAAGTAATAGCCATTAAAAATGAAATCATGGAGCAGGAAAGCAAGTATGCAACGTGCAAGAGTTAGGATCTGAACAGACCATCAGGTAAAATGCAGCTGAAGTCACCATGATTACCATGTCCTGAGCATCCTGGCACAGGCCACTGCCTTCTGGAAATACATCTGAAGTGGCCTAATTTTGGCACAGTGAATAATGTAATTTTCTCTTTTTTCCTTTTTCTTCTTTTGTTCAGCTGAGTTTACATGGAAGTAGGAAAGTACCTTTTAATAAACCATCTGATTTAGCAATCAGGTGTGTTCTTTGAGGGAGCTCTCCAATACACACAATCCTGTGCACAGTCTAAGGCTTCTTGTGGTGGTGGGGGGGGTTGGAAATGCAAAAGGCGGACTGCTCAGAGAGCTGCTGGTAGCTGTCTCAAAGACAGACTCCCAGCACCCTGTGTCTTCTGCCAAACCCTAAATAAAGTGGTTGTGCCACGACCCTGCACGGGGCTGCCCAGACCCGGATGGGGCGATGCAGATAAAACCCTGCGGCCACCCCTGCTGACAACCAGCAGCATCCCCAGGCACTGTCCCTGCTCCAACCCCATCTCTTCACTGAGACAGAGCAGGGTCGCCTCACCAGGAAGCCTGGCGGTATGAGGCTCCCTCTGTGTTCACTGGAAATGCGACGGGCAGCAGCTCCATGCAGCACGGGGCCATCTGCGGTGGGTGGCAGAGCCGATTCCCCAGCGCCGCTGGATGGCAGAGCCGATTCCCCAGCGCCGCTGGATGGCAGTGCTCAGATGCTTAACGCCGAAAGTAACTTTGAAACCTCTACTCTGGCAACTGCGCTCCTCCAATGCCGGTTTTTCTTATGCTTATAAGTGGTTTCACACATTTTTCATTAATGCAACCAACAACTGGAGAATAACTCCAGCTCTTAGGATTACACAATGAGTCTAAAGGACCTGAAATGTTGAAAACCAGTTTCTCCAGCGCTTCTCCCACATGCAGCACTTCGTAGAAGTCAGGGTTCACTCAGCAGTTTCTTGTAGCTGCAAAGAACACATGAATTAGCCTAAATTTTAGTATTTCCTTTTCTTATATATATAAAAATGAAGGAAACTGTGGCTAAGCAAATGTTACAGAAGTGCCAGAGTTTTAAAAAGACTGAGTGAGCTACGCCTCAGTTTCAAAATCCCACTCTTGTTATACATACTCCTGCAGGACACACAGCAGACTAGTAATGTGTTTTTCTCAGTCAAAACCAGTCGTGTCGTTCCTGGCTGGACTGTCCCACAGCGAGGGACTTCATTCAGCACGGCGCTGCCTCAGAGCTCGGATGCAGCCCAGACCACATCTGTAAAACGAGGAATGCTCTGCGGGAACACAGGGCTCTTAACATTTACCCATGCCAGCAGCGCCCGTAAAACTATCCTTATCGATCCAACCGAGATAAACACTGCATACTTATCACCCTGTGTTTACAAGAGCTAAAGTAGCATTGGTATGCGCTGGGGGCTTGGGTGGGAATTGCTGGCAGATGAGATTTCTGAGATACTCCTCTAAATCAAACCAGCTGTGCTCCAGGGCAATGTGCAACATGCATTACACCGTGACACATTCTATTGTGAAAATAGTGGAATCAAATTATAATTTTGATATAATCTAACAAAGCCACCTGAATGTAGGAATGTACACAATTTGTGGGTTAGCATTTTCTGAATTTTAACACTTTAAAAAAATAATCTGTGAGGTGTAAGGCTTCTTTCTAAGTTACTAGGCTGTAATCAGATGATTGTATTTAGACTGACTTTGACACAATGAAATCAAACATCTCTGTTTTACTCGGAGCACACACCAAGCTGCTCACATGTGCGTCTCCAGGTAATGAAGGATTTTCTGCACGTTTCAGTGCATCTCTGCCAGACTGCACCTAGAAGAGGCAAACTGAAGCTCTTAGACAGAAATTCCCAAGTGTATATAAACCAAAATTATTTCATTCATGGCTTCAAAAATCTGAACTCACGAGCAAAACGTTGAAAGAGAACTTCCTCCTAAAATCCACTGTTGACTATGAGAATTGCCATATGGCTTTCCACAAGCTGCATGGATGAGAAATCTGTAAACACAAGGCAGTTAAACAGGCCTGGAGCAGAGATGTATCCATGAGGGGAAACAGAAATCGCTGGAAAGAAAGCGGAAGCAGGAACAAGAAAGTCAGCACAGAGTCTAACCTCCCCTGCCTGCCTCCAAGCATGCTCAGACACACAAAGGAAGCAGATCCGATGGGACCAGCGGCAAAAGAACTCCAAATCCATCCTGTGACAGCTTCTGAAGTTTACAACTGTGCAGCATTTCCTACTGGAAGTGACACAAAAACTTTCGAAGTGTTTTTTCAGAGTTAATGTGTGGGGAAAATGCTATCTCTAGATAAAAAGTACCTATTTGTAGTTCCCCCAGGACCTCTTCCTTGTGGGCAGAAATGGCTTCAGAAAACTTCCTTGAAAAATAACTGAAATAAGTATCTTGCTGCAGAGCATTTTGACTTCAATGGCATTAATCAAAATGCAAACAACACAATCAAATTGACATATAATCAAAGATATATTTAATCAAAATCATACCATCACCTCTGTCTACTAGGCATTTGACCACTGCAGTGTTTTAAGAAAATGGGTCATCAAGTGGGTCCCACTGGGGTAAAATTCTGAAATGTTGTTTTTTGAGAAGACTTCCAACCCTGCACAAACATGGACACTCCAGGGCTGTAAAGGTGGTTCACCAACCACAAGGATAGGGCATGACACAAAACTGAATTTTTATCATTTGAAGAATCAAATTAAAATACTCCCACTCACTACTTGTCACGAGCACTGCAGAGAGGGAGGGACACAAGTTTCCTGTTCCTAATCACTCACACACTAAATGTGGTGGTTTCAGTTATGTCTGAAAGAATACCACAGTTATGGGTGATGGTGGCCACTCCAGTCTGTGGCTGAAGCTCCAGCTCAATCCCTGATGTCACATGGCAGGGTCACTCCCAGGCTGGAAAAAGCATGTTTTCATGCTCTCTGTGGCAAGGCACAAAGGAGCCTATAGGGGAGGATAGGACTTCTACAAGGCTATGAAACTGAAAAAAAAAAAAAAACAAAACCAAAATAAGAAAACTTCAATAAAAGTTGAAAAAATACAGGACAGAAAAAAGTCCAGTGGCAATGAAACAGTTGTGCGTGGGGTGATGCCGCTGCCCATCTGTCATGGACCAGAGGAGGCTCTAACGGCAGCAAAGTAAAACACTTCAGTGGGGGGACAAAAATGTTTGTTGTACTGAAGCTTAAAAAATGTAACACGGTTATGACACTGAATTTGTTTTGTTAATTTAGAAGACCACATTGCAGAAGAAGTTTAGAATATTACAATTCCTGCCCTGTCAGTTTAGAATGATTTAATTTCATGGATATTTTTAATGAAACAGCTCCACAAGTTCTTTAATCTGGAGTCTTGGGTTATGTTTCAAACCTGGTGTTTAACCTTTAGGGCAAGTCACTTGGTATCTCTCTGTTTCTGCTTATCCATCTGTAAAATGAGAATGAACATATTTACCTACCTTGGCAGGGTTTGCTGGGCCAGACAGACCATGGTGTGTTTTCACTCTGGCACTGCAAATAGTGAGGGCAAAATGTTCTTGAGGGACACTGGTACGTGGTAAAGATTTACACAAGTTCACATGTTACACGTGCACAAGCAAAACCTGGGTATATAAACCCAGGCATTTGTCCCAGCCACATCCATCCATCATACAGACTCCTAGGCATTTATTTACCAGTAAACCTTTCCCTGGGTGCTGAGGGGACTCTGCCACCGGCCAATGAAGCCCCCATGTTCTCCAGATGAGGCCAAGGAACTGATATGGGAGGCTGGGGTGTAGGGGCAGCTCCAGCACAGCCATTCATTCCTTGCAGCTGCCCCAGTGCCCCTAGGAAAACAACAGCGCCCTGTGCTCCCAGTGAATCCGACACAGCCTGGGAGCGGCTGGTCTGGGCTTGTTGGGCCTCTCTGCCTGTGCCAGGGCCAGACCTGGCCATGTATGGCAGCACTGCCACCATCCCCAGGAACGGCACTCCTGAGCCATGTGTGCTGGCACCACAGCACCAGGCAGAATGGGGCTACTGAGCATTGCGTGCGACACTTGCAAACCCCCTGGTTCTTTGCTGGGTTTTGAGCCGTACCACACAAGTATGCACCATTGTTTGTTTGTCCGTCCGTCCGTCCATCTATCCTTTCCTCCCTGGGGCCCGGCTCCATCCACACTACCGGCAGAAGGCAGGATTAGGTCAATAACCCCATTCCTTCACGGTTTCGCCACCGACAGGGCGGACACTCGATTGCTGATTCTCCCCACCTCTCTACCATTCCCTTCCGATTGTCGGACCCTGCCCAGAGCCCACTCCCGACGCGGGGGAGCAGCGAGAAGACCACAACCTATGGCCGGGGGACTGGAGTTCTCCATCCCCCGCTCCCTGGCTGCAGCGGGGCAGGAGCTCCCTTTCCCCAGCCCTTGCCTCCCACCTCAAGTGAGCTGCCCTTCCTCGACGGCCGGGCTGCCCCGGGGCGGGGGGCCGGGCTGGAGGGGCTCGGCCCAGCCCCATGGGTGCGGAGGGGCGGAGGAGGAGGAGGAGGAGGAGGAGGAGGAGGAGGGCCGAGGATGACGAGCAGGAGAAAGGCGGGACGCGGCGGGGCGGGCGGCGAGCTCAGCCCGCTGCTGCCCCTTGCTCGCAGGTGGCCATCAAATGCGTGCCGCGGGATCGCATCCGGCACTGGGGCGAGCTGGTGAGTGAGCGGGGCCAGCGGCAGAAGGCGGGGCGTGCCGGGCGGCGAGGAGCCGGGGCCCGGCAGGGTGGGAG
>WEKY01045517.1:44900-99072 GCA_013390045.1 Picathartes gymnocephalus | reverse complement strand
GCCGGGGCTGTGCGGAGCGCCGGGGCTGTGCGGAGCGCGGAGGCTGTGCGGAGCGCACGCCCGCGGGCAGCGCCCGGGCCGGGGTGGCGGGACGAGCCGCCGCCTGCAGAAGGGAGGCGCGGGCAGCGGTCTCCGGCGGGGCAGCATCGTGGCTCCTTCGGAACCCCACGTGCCGGCTCCAGGGAGTCCCCCGCGGCTTTTGGTTCCCGACCCCCCTTTCCTGATCGAGGTCAATAAAGAAGAATGTGCCGCAGTAAGTGCAATTAATGCTTTATTCCCAGGCTCGCTCGGAGCCGTCTAGACAGCTTCCTGATGGAGAGTGGGCTGTAGGGCCCGGCAATGTTTTGTCCACAGTCCCCGTAATGTAATTACATGTGTATGGTCTCAGAGTGAAAGGATGCAAATACGGTTGTCGCAGCACATTTGGTGAGGTGTTGCTTTTTAAAGCCAGAAGCAGCTCACCAAACTTAAAATCTGTCAGACAGAAAGGATGGTGGAAGAGAATAAACTATCAGTTATACGTGGAACTCTGTTGAACTGAAAGTAAAGGGATAATCTCCGGACGAATTGCTGTGGAGACAATAGGGCCGGATTCTGACACTTGGAAGGAAAACCACGGGAAGCAGGAGGGGCTGTAGCACTTGACCCATTTGTGCCCTGAAGTTACGAAATCTCCCCTCATTCCTTTTCCACCTTTAGTTTTAGAGTATAAATTCTGTCTATTAGAGTTAATACTTTTTTTGATGTGGGATTTAGCTTCACTGTACATTTTCAGGGTATGTTGGGATTGACTTTGGTACAACATAAGCATCTCTGGTAGAACAAAATAACAAAGGTGCTTTGTTACATTTTCTTGTCTCAAAAAATGTTGAATTGCCGTTGTAAAAAAAATCACTTCAGAAGTTCTCATGTGCCCGGATTCCTGATCTCCCAGTCCCGATTCAGCACTTGGGATGTCCCTGGTTACTTCTGAACCATAGTGTGTGGTGTTGAAGAAACCGTGGAAGGTGCCAGTATCCTCTTAGTAACATGGGGCATGGCCGCAGTGAGTGCTTTGCAGAATTAGGTCTTCTAGGATTCAGTTTTGGTCAGAGAAGGAGCAAGTTGTGGAATGAAGTGCGGGGGGAGAGAAGCCTGGAGCAGACAGTAGGGAACGTTTTCCCTGGGACCCCTGCTCTTGCCATTCTTTCTGCTGGAGGAGTGTTTGAGGGCTCGTGGGAGGTGAAGCCCTGAGCTTGGGAGGAACCAATGAAGCCAGAACTGGTGAAATGGAAAGTTTGTGTGGCACAGACCTGCCAGCTCTCACATTCTTGGCTGATAAAGAATTGCATTTGTCTCCATAAATGTGCTGGAGGAATGATGCCTGTGTAGCTTTTGACAGGGATGAGTTGCTGGTGTGTTGGGACTCCTTCACTGCCATCCAATGAGCTCCTTTCCCTCATCTGCCCCCTCCTGTTGGTTTGGGCAGGAACCGTCCCTTTTGGTTCAGTTTGCACCCTACCTTGCAATCAGAAAGTGATGGTTTTAGGCAGTAGGACAATGCAAAAATAGCACTGTTTGTAGTCATAGCCATGATGGGGTTTTGTTCCCCTGGTGAAGAAGCTTCCAGTTTTCCCAAGCAGCACATGCCAGACTTGTTCTGAGATGGTTTTGCTTGTAACGTGTGCAAATGGACTTTATGTACACAGTCTGGGTTTGCAATACCAAGTGAAGATGCAAGGTTTGGGTAGGAGTTTGACAAGCTGAATTCAGAGAAAAGGGCTAAATCACTAGGGGCCCCTTGATGTGCACTGAGCCTCATGGGAGGTATCCCTATTGTAGGCAACTTGCATCTACAAGCCAGCTTACAAAAGCCAGAGTTATTTCACACAAGTTGTGAAGATGCAGTTTTGCATGTGTGCATTTTTACAGAAACAATTCAGCAATTTTCTGTAGATGCTGCCATTGGTTTTGAATTCCACTGGAGAATATGTGCACTGGAGGAGATTTCCTGAAACTGCAATTTTCATAGAAAACATGCTTCCCCTAAAAATGAAGTTTATGGAATTCCTGGCATATTTTCCATTTGGCAATTTGCATTAATTCATAAAGGTAAAAACACTTAGCATTTCAACAAAAAAAATCTTTTATGACTCCTGCAGGCAAAATGAGTGGAATGTGATATGGATGGAAAATACTCTTATCTGCAGGAAGCAACTATTGCGCCATGGATAAAATCAGGAATGCTGATTATCGTGTTGTTTCAGGAGGACAAAAAGTGTTTCATATGTGACTCGGAGGATCCCTTCCATGATACTCTCAATCCTGACAGCCATCGCATTGAAAATGTTGTCACCACGTTTGATCCAAATCGTCTGAAGCTCTGGTGGCAGTCGGAAAATGGTATGTGGTTTGTCCAGAACAATTTCCAGGTCTGGGAGCTGTTTTCTCTCCTTTTGTTTAAGGATACCTACGGGTTTGCTGTTATCTCTGGCCTGGCGATTACTGCCCTGTGAAGGATCATGCTGTGTGAGGAGCCATGAGCAAAACTGGCTGCTTTTGTGTGCCCTGGAGCAGTCCTTAGTCTGTAACAAAACCCCGAGTCCTCCAGAAGTGTTGGAAACAGCCGGCCAAGCACTCTGTAAGAATCCTTTCCTAAAGAGAAGAGTTTTCCACACTGGCCTCAGATCTCCCTCATATTTGGGCAGCAGGACCTGAGCAGCCTTCCAGCAGTAAATATTCCAGAGCAGAGCTGCCAAGGCAGCACAACAGGGCTTCCCCACGCCGCTTGGCTGGAGGCTGTGGAAGGAGGAGGTCTGGGTGCAGAGCTGGGAGCTGTTGCCCTGCCTCCTAGGACCTCCAATTTCCTTTTCCTTCCCCAGGAGAGTAAAGCCAGGGATATCTCTTACCCTACAAGCTGCCTTCTCCCTCCTGAGCTCCCTGAATTTCTGTACCATATGCCAAACAGTAAAATGAACTGCAGAAACAAGCCAGATAGTTAAAAACAAAAATTGCATATTAGTTTGGTGGAGATTTTGTTTTTTCTTTTAATACTTCCTCTGCCTGTTTTACTTTTCTGGTTATGCTTTTGGCATGCCTTCATATACAAAACAAAGCAGCGAGGGTTTCTCAAGCAGCAGTCCTACCCTGAAGCCTTAAAGCCAGCTGGACAGGATGGGATTTCTGTAAATGCATTGGCAGTAGCTGCCTTATTGTGTATATATATATAAAAAAAGGTAGTATTTGTAACAGTTTTTCTGCCTGTTAAAGGTTTTCACTAAATCCTTTTTAACCATTTAGATCAGTCTAGCAAGCTGCTTGCCTCCAGCAGTTCTCTTCCAGCATTTCAGATAATTCATGTTTTTTGCAACAGGCTTGGCAGCATTCATACAGAAAAGTTTCTTAGCTCATAAGGTCATGAAAATGTCCTTCAACAATAAAAAACAAATGATTCTTTCTGTCCAATTCATGTTTTCATCTATTTAGGCATACAGCATAAGGGACCTTTGCTACATGCTTCACAGGAGGTTACAGCTGGTCAAAAATTTAACTGCCTTATTGTTTTATTATTTTCATTTCTTACCCTTTCTCCTCTCTGTAAATCTTGATTTTATTTTTTATTTCTAACTACAGTATAATTAGTATCCAGCTGTTTCGAGAGCTCTTTTCACAAGGTAGAATAATATTTGTAGCTGTTTCTCTTCCTTTCTGTGTCGAGTCCTTGACCACAGGTAGTCATACAGCAATTTGGAAAACCTTTTGCCTCTCACCATTTTCTTAACCCTCTGGATTACAGAGCAGGGCTGTGATAGTTGCTTTAGGAGTGTCTCAAAACCAGGTTGCAGTGGAGCTGTTCTTGTGGACAGGAGAGTCCAGAGTGAGTGAGAAATGGTGGGAAATGGCCCCCACCAGACATCAGAGTGGGGGAGGGGGTGTTAGGGCTGCAGGAGCTTCTGCTGCTGCCAGAGAGGCTGTGGTGTGGTAGAACAGCCTGTGGCCACCACACAGGTCTGGGCTCAGCATCCCCGGCTGTACTGGGGGCTTTGGTGCCAGGACCCAGCTTGTGGTGGTCCCGTCCTTGCCCCAAATCCAGTGGTGCCAGCCACGGTTCTGTGCCAAATAGCACTGCAGGCTCACGATCTGGGTGCTGCTCATGCACAGGAATCCCATGTGTGATATTCTTCAGCAGGTTCTTGGTGTCTTCCTGTACCTCAGGCACGCACTAAACCATCATATTCCTTTTTCACAACAGAGCCAAGTGGTAAAGAAAATAGTCTCTGTGCCAACAGAGTGAAGAGCTTTGGCAAAATTTGGGTGTAGAGACTGGCAGGTGTCCTTGTTTGTTGTACACCTTCTTTTCTCTGCTGCAGGTTTGGAAAACGTGACTATCCAGCTGGACCTGGAGGCTGAGTTTCATTTCACTCATCTCATTATGACCTTCAAGGTAAGGAAGCCACAGCCTTACCCCGAACCCTAAAACATGAGGAAATGAGAGGTCTCACAGTCCTTCACATCTATTTGATATTTGGGATTTGGACTTTGTCTGAACTGTTTGGCTTGAATTTTTTGGAGCTGCCAACCATTAACCAGTGCTGAAGTCATGCAGAAAGGCTGAGTTCTGACTTGTGTTTGAACTCCAGTAAGGCTGCAGAAGGAGCCATGCTGAAGCTAGGTTTTATGTTGGTGTGTCTCTAGTGGTTGTATCTGGTGGTTGATTGTTAGCTAAATCATATAGTAGCAAGGGATTTTTTTCCTGAAAAATTTGGCCATGGTATTAGTTTTTGTTTGGCAAATGGAAAGGTCTTCAGGAAGAAGGAACATCTGGACACAAAGTGTCTTTGTTTTTTTAGAAACAGATGTCTTGGAATGGTAGATTATGTCCTGTACATCCTAAATGCTCTTCCCATGTGGACAAATTAATCTCTTCATCTTTACGCATCAGCTTTCTAGGACAGCTGGTTCCTCTTTCCTGTGGCGTTGACTAGGGTTTCTGCCCCTGCCTTAAGGTGGTGGCTCAGGTGGAAGGTGGTCATTTCTACTGAAGCCAGCAGTGAGGGACCCCCAAAAGAGGGACATCCTGACATGATGTGGGTGCTGCAGCCATTGTACCCCAGTGCTGGAGCATGGTCTGTCGTCAGGAGGAAGACTGCAGGGGAAAGATAGTTTTAATGACGCTTTGTGGACTCTGTGTGGTAGACAGTTGAGCTGCCTTGCTTCTGGGTTGCTAAATTTTTTTGTTGGGTGAGATACTACTTTCTAAGTTGGGTGATATTTTCAGCCAGGAAGCAGAGAGAAAATGTCTTTCCAGATGTGACTGAAATGCTTTTGTGCTTGGCTCTGGGAGGTCCTCCTCTGAATACATAAATCTAAGGAAGAGATTGTTGGCATTTCTTGGTAGGTACAAGCCAGGGTTAAATTAAAATTGGTTTTTGTAAGGCAGCACAAAAATTAAAAGATTTTTTTTTTTTAGGTCAGAGAGATTGAAAATCTTTTCAAAATTTCATTAATTTGTTGTTCTAGAGTTGAAAACATGTAGGTAAGAAGGACACTGGTTTATGTGAAGCAAATGCAGCCTGCCAGAGTCTGGGCAAGGCCAGCTGGAGGAGGGTCACTGGGGACTGGGAGAGTCAAATGGATCATGAGTGGATGAAGCTGAACCTCTCAATCTCCTTAAAAACGTTTTCTTAAGGCAGCACAGAGGACAGCTGGCACTGAAAGTCAGAGATGCTGCAAAAGGTCATGTGGTCAGACGAAGAGAAGTAGGAAATGCTGGGGTTTCTCTGAGCATCAGAGATGCCTGCTCAGCAGTGATTTCTGGGCATCAGAGCTGGATGGGAAGCACTGGCAGTGGCCTCTTCCTCCCTACAGTAGGAGAGGAGGCCCTTTAGGTCCTTTGTAAAAGTTCAGGCGAAGAGGTATAGCAAGGAAGAAGGCTCTGCTGCTTTCCACAAGCAGTGGGAAAAATCCTTTTGTCTCTGTAAAGTCCTATTTTAACCTCCACTTTTCAGAAAGGGTTTGGAATAAAAAAAAAAACCAAACTTACGAGTTTTCTT
Organism: Picathartes gymnocephalus; assembly: GCA_013390045.1. NCBI lineage: Eukaryota > Metazoa > Chordata > Aves > Passeriformes > Picathartidae > Picathartes > Picathartes gymnocephalus. Next base: position 93,040 of record WEKY01045517.1, on the reverse strand, counting down.
GTTTATTTTAAGTGTGTTTATTCACTTAGCCACTGAGTGCCATCTTTTGAAGATGGGTAGTCTATGGTTTGATGTGTGTTATTTCACATATCTGCCTCTGAGAAGAAAGTGGAATATCATCAGAAAAATATTTCCAATAGTTCCACATATTGGAAATAGTGCAGGGAGAGAGATTAAAATCCAGACATGTGGATTGCTCATACTAATAAGACTCAATGTAAATGCAAGTAATAATTAACCAAAGGAAATCTCTTGTTTTTCTTACTATTAGACATTCCGTCCTGCTGCAATGTTGATTGAAAGATCGTCTGACTTTGGACAGACTTGGCAAGTTTACAGGTATTTTGCATATGACTGTGAGAGCTCATTTCCTGGGATTTCAACTGGACCCATGAAGAAAGTGGATGATATAATTTGTGATTCCCGATACTCTGACATTGAACCTTCAACAGAGGGAGAGGTCAGAGACTTTTTTTTCCAATATGTTTATTGTGTAGACTTTTTCCTTACAAATTCAGATTCTCTTATTTTTGAAGCTGAATATTTCGTTGTTTGATTTTTTCCTTCAGGTAATATATCGTGTTTTAGATCCTGCTTTTCGAATTGAAGATCCATACAGTCCAAGGATTCAGAGTATGTATGCAGTTACTTTTCAGGCTGATTTGAGAGCATTTCAGTACTTACTTGCTTACAAAAACCAGTAATCCACAGTCATGCATTAGCCCCAAAGCAGTTTTGAAGTCCTATGAATATCTTTGTGTATGGCTCCTTTTCCTAACTCAGACAGTGATGTGCTGGGAAATAAGGATCAGTGTTGTGAATTCAAGGGATTGCTCCTACACACTTCATTGGAGTTCGTTCTTTTCTTAATTGATCAGGGATTTATTTTCATTAAGGACCTCCTTCCCCCAAAATACATGCAGTTGCCAAGAGAAACCTTGGAATGTGATCCTGTAATTGTACAGTATTCAGAAAGCAAATAAACAGAGCTACAAAGGTACTTATTTCATTGTGCATTTCTAGCTAAAATCAATGGGGTTGTACAGAACAAAGTCGTAACTTTGAAACGGTTGGCCACTGCATGGCTGGACCACACAGATGTGGTCATAAGCCACAACTTGCTGTAGTGTTTGTGCATGGTCATGGCAGTCCATGAATGCAGAGGTAGAGAGATCTGTTGCTCAGCGTGGCTTTAAGAGAAACCTTGTGGGGCATTTGGCCTGAGGGAACTGCAGTGTTTGGCCTTAAGCTGACCTCTGATTTAATATGCATTCTCAGGTTGGGTTCATGTCCCTCAGTGTAAAGCTACCTGGAGCAAAAGGAAATATGTGAAGTAGAGGAGTGTCTGCTGGTTGCTATGAGTTTAAAGTTGTTTTTTTTCTTTACTCAACATTTTAAAGGAGAAACTGCTTTCATGGTCTTGAAGTGCTTTTTCAAGCCTAGTTCAAGGCTATAAGAAGTTACACAGGATTCACAATATCAAAGTAAACATGTAGATCATATTAATTACTGCAATATTGTATTCCCATGGATTATCCCTCAAGAACTTCTTTGTATTTGGTCAGTGATGGGTGTTACTTCTTTCCACAAAATGTAACTAATTATGTTTGCTAGGAAAGTGGGACGTATTATACAAAAGAAGAATTATTTGTCTTTGTTTCCAGCTAAGACTTTTTCCAAAAGTCTCATAACTCTAATGGCTCCTGGTCCACTTGGCAGCAGCTTCTTTATATCAAGTCCTTACCAATCTTATATTGTAAAACCCCAAAGAATCAGTGTCTTTTAGGTGGTGCCTTTGTGCTCGCCTTTAACGTTTGTGTATATGCCTGTGCATGTCTATAATAAAATAGACCAGTATTTTTAATTATGCTTAAACTTACTGATACAGTTATCAACCTCTAGTAAAATAATGTAATTTCTTTTTTTTAAATTTTTTTTTAATTTGGGGAGCATGAAGTGATGTATAGGTGCTGAAATAAAATCTGATCTAATCTGCCCATAGGAAGCATGCTTTGGAAGTCACTCCTGGCTTCCTCCCATTCAATATAATATCTGGTAGATAATTCCAAAATGGGCTTGCTGGTTAGGTTTTTTTTGTGCGTGTCCCCTGCAGACCTGTTAAAGATCACAAATCTGAGAGTCAAATTTGTCAAGCTGCACACGCTGGGAGATAACCTCTTGGACTCCAGGATGGAGATCCGAGAGAAGTACTACTATGCCATCTACGACATGGTGGTTCGCGGGAACTGTTTCTGCTATGGACACGCCAGTGAGTGTGCGCCGGTGGAGGGCTTGGATGAGGAAGTGGAAGGAATGGTAAATATTCACACTTTCCTGCATCAAGCTCTTCCTGTCTGTGCCTCTTTTAAGTGATTGGAACACAAATGTAAAGATGATCTCGCACACTTGATTTTCAAACAACAAAACTGTTACAATTATTCCTCCTTGGCAAACATATCTGTCATTACTGGTGTTAATCAAACACAGATCTCAGATTAGGTGATAATTGTTTTTACCTTCCTTTTCTAATTACGTTAAAAAGCTGGTGAAATTGAAAGGTAGAATGAAGAAAGGGAGTGTAACCTTGTTAGGTCAGAGACTGATGTATGAATTGACTTGATTACCTTAAAATTGAAGTGGAGTAGAGGCATCAAAGGCTGAAAACACCTGTGAATCAAACATAACCTGTATTTGTATCAGTTGCTACCAGCTGAGAAGTGGAGGTTGCAGCCCTAATAAACACAGGCCCTGATTGCCTCCATGGTATGCTGCTGCACAAGTGCCACATCCCTTCTGGGATCTGTTTTTCCCCATGATTTTTGCATGACAAGCAGTAATAGCACCCTCTTAATGGGTGAGTTATTAACTGGTTGGAGATGTGGAAGCATGTGGGACAGTTGCGTGGTTGTCCAGGGCTGCAGGATGCTGTCGAGCCGGGTACATTCCATTGCCCTTATTTGGGTCAGTGTCTCCACCCAAGCTTTGCCTTTGGCATTGTGGCTACAGTGCTGGTAGTGCCGGTGGTCTGTGGCAGCAGCTGTCACACAACCGCTCTTGGTCTGCTTGGTGCTTGTTCTGTACACACTGAAGGCAAAGCCTGGAGCTGATGGATAAATGCCATCCAATCTGGATGTTCTCTTTGCTTTGAGAACAAAGGCAGGGCTGGAAAGAGGGCTAGTGACCTGCTGATATAAATAGATGCATGTTAATAGCTAATTAACAGCTAATTAAACAGCTAACTTTTAATTCCAAGAGTCTGCTGTGATTATTGAGGCAGAACTGTGCTCTCCTTGTTTATTTCTGAAAGCATTTATTCGGGCACTACTTCTAGTAAGGAAAGAAGGACAAATTTATATGATGACACTTGGGCAAGTGAAGATCATTGCTATGGTCCTTTATGCGTTCCTAAATGCAGTTACATGGATTAAAGTCTCCAAAAGTATATGTCTGTTATGTACTAGCTTTATTTTGCATTAATTGTGGAATGATTTTTTGCCTTTTTCTTTTATAACCAACTCTTTTTTTATTCTTTCTTTTTCCTCTTTTTTTTTTTTTTTTTCAATTTCAGGTTCATGGTCACTGCATGTGCAGACATAATACCAAAGGATTAAATTGTGAGCAGTGTTTGGATTTCTACCATGACTTACCCTGGCGCCCTGCTGAAGGTCGCAATAGTAACGCATGCAAAAGTGAGTTGGAGTAAAATGCAGAACCGGGTGCCATGAGCATTACACGCTATTACTTGGAAACTAGTGTGTAAAATCCTTCATGTTTTTTTGGTTGACACCGGTGTGTCTTTTCTGCAGAGTTTCACTTCCCCCAGGACTCTTACTCTGCTTTCTGTCTTTGTCACAGAGTGCAACTGCAATGGCCACTCCAGCCAGTGCCACTTTGACATGGCTGTGTACATGACAACGGGGAACACCAGCGGGGGAGTGTGCGACAACTGCCAGCACAACACTGTGGGACGCAACTGCGAGCAGTGCAAGCCCTTCTACTTCCAGCACCCAGAGAGAGATCTGCGGGACCCCGACGTCTGTGAGCGTAAGTGCAGCCCCACTCCGCAAGGTGGGAATGGCCTTGGCATCCCTGAGGAAAGGAGGTCGTGGAGGTCTTGAGTGAGCCTGGCTGGGTTTTGTTTTCTCTTTGAGAATCTGGAAATTTACCTGGTCCTTGTGTGTCCAACCACGTCATATGTAACACTTGCAGGAGTGACAGTCTTTCTACACAGCAGCTAAGTTTCAATAATTCCATGTGAGACTTGGCCTTTAATTTTGTAGCAGTTAATGAAATATATGCAATGCTTTCTTCTTAGCTTGCAACTGTGACCCAGCTGGCTCCCAAAATGGCGGGATCTGCGACCGCTACACTGATTTCTCCACTGGCCTCATTGCCGGACAGTGCCGCTGTAAATTATTTGTCGAGGGGGAGCGTTGTGACCTCTGCAAAGAAGGTTTCTATGGCCTGAGTACCGATGACCCAGCAGGCTGTCAGTGTGAGTAAAAACATATGTTCCTTTATGTGTGATCAAAAGTGCTTTGAGGAGCTGTTAGTGCCGGGTGAAGTTGGTTTGTGGGATGGATTCTTCTTTCCTTTTTTTCATGTTTTGGCTAAAGGAAAAACATTACTGTAGACTTGCTGTAGCTTGAAGTCCACCAGACCTTAAAATGTAGTTCGCCATCTGATCCTTCTAGTATATTCAGTGGAAATAGCACAATCCTCCTTATTTCTTTTCAATTATAAGTCTCTAGGCCAGGGAAGTTTTACTGGGATGGGTGGTAGGAAAAGAGTGAAATTAATTTCTGCAGTGGGGAATTCAGGGAAAACTTTAATGTATTTATTTAAGTTGAACACTGTCTGTTATCTGACTTAAGTTCTGCTTTTGACCTGCTTATTTGTGCTTCTCAATCTAGCTTGTGCATGTAATCCTCTGGGTACCCACCCTGGGGGCAATCCTTGTGATTCGGAGACAGGAAACTGCTATTGTAAGCGTCTGGTGACAGGAAAGCAGTGCAATCAATGTCTGGCAAGTAGTTCACCATAAAATAAATTAGTAGACACTGGTGTGAGGGAGGCTGGAGTGTGGGAAGCATGGAGCAAGGTGCTGCCCTCTGTCTCTGACTGCCTACTAGCCCATGCCTGGCATTCAGGCTGGAGAGGGCACCTTGGCATGTCAGGAGCCATGACGTGTGCTGTGTTTTGGGGAGCTGGGATACATGTCAAGGCAGACAGGAGCATCCAGTCTAATTCCTAGGACCAAAAGGAGTGAAACATTAGGATACCTGTGGTTGCCCTGAAAGTGAGGGATCTAGGGCAGTTCTGCTGAACTCCTTGCTGGGGTGAAAGACAAAATGGTCAGGGAAACAGTGTTACCAAAAAAATTGCTTTCTAAACAGGCCATTATTTTAGGCAGGGATTATTTCGTACACATACATTGTAGTGTTTATGTGTGCTGGAGTGTTATAGAAACACACTGTCAGATAACTGGATGTGTTTGTACAAACACAGAAACCCTTATCTAGCAGTGAACTCCATGGAAAAATCAAACAAGTCTGTCTGTCTGCCTATCCAGCAAGCAAGTTGCAGAGTAGCAGCCCTGCAGGGGCAATGCCCTACACAAACACCCACTGCCCCACGTGTGGCTCTCTTGCCCTTGAAATGGTCAACAAGGTGGGAGGAGAGCAGGTAGGGAAGTGGTGTTGGTGCTTGTGGGGGTAGACCCACAACCAGGGGAGCAGGATTCATGGATTGTGGGGCAGTCTGGGATAGCTTGTGCTGAATATTTAAAAATGTGCCTTTGGGTTAGATGGAACTAAGTGTGCACCAGGTTACAGTACTGGTGATGTTTTCTCCTGCAGCCTGAGCACTGGGGCCTGAGCAATGACATGGATGGATGTCGGCCGTGTGACTGCGACCTGGGAGGAGCGCTGAACAACAAGTGAGTCTCAGCCCCGTTACTCTCCTGTAATTGCTCACTCAGTTTCATGCTGGTGCAACCACAACATCCAGAGCTCAATGTGCTCTGCGGGAGGATGTTTGATACCCATCTTTCTGCTTCAGAAGGTGGTAGGTCTTGGTTGCAGCAAGGGTGACAGGGGCATCCATGTCTTTTCTGTGCTGAGCAACCTCTGTTTGTGCCACTGGTGCAAGTGAACGTGTAAAACTGTTTTTAGTGTAACTGTGCCTTTGTCAGCCAGGATAGAACCAGATGTGGATTAAGCTCTGCCTTGGCTGTAACCTGGGATATGGTCCATGTCAAAGCTTTACTCTTACAGGATGAATGCAGGAATCAAGCAATGACATGGACAGGTAGGTCTTGCTTTGCTCCCAAATCTCCCTTTGGCCAATCTGTCTGCCCACCAGTGCTAGGGGAAGCACACTAGCTGCACAGTACTGCTTTGTTGCCCCAGTGGTGCAACATGGGGTGGGATGTGGACCTGGAAGTGCCTACTGGGGAGATGGACATTTTTTAGAGAAAATTGTAGGTTCTGAATATGCATCTGTTAGTATCAGCATGGAAAATCGTGGCTTAGATGCCCTGTCAGCTGGGGTGTTCCTCTGACCAGAGGATTTCTGTGTGCTAGGTGTGTCTCCAACTCCTGGCTTGTCAACAGCAGCATGTTCTTTTGTTTTGTTTGTCTTTTCCCCTCACCCCTTCCTTCCACAAGCCCTTTGAAATGTCATGCTTTTGTCTAAAGAGACAGAACTTTCCCAAGGGGGTCAATGAACTGTTTCCCACTGGAGCCCATGGGACCACACTGGGGGCGTGTGGGACTCGTCTTGGTGTGACTCCCATAGGTCATCACAGCCTATGGACACCCCATCTGCATCAGGGATGCCGTGGGAATGTCCCACGGGCCGTCTCTCCTGTCTGCTCCCGAGTGAATTATTAGCCCTTGGCAGACAGCAGTGTGGATGTTAGGGATTATTTACTCCCCCGTGCTTGCTCCCTGCACACAGATGGGTTACACCACACAGCTCATAACAGCTCCTCCAGCGCAGCTGCTTCAGGGCTTTGGGGTAACAGCTGAGCCTGTTTCCCATGCACTGAGCCCGGCGATTGCAAAACCATGTGGGGAGGGGACGTGCAGCATCCTGGCACAGGCAGGCAGCAGCTGTGCTTTCCTCCGACTGCAGGATAGCCGCAAAGCCCAGCTCTGGCTCCTGATTTTGCTCTCTCACATCCTCGGGAAGGGGGAGCTTTGCCCTCCTCGGGGCTCCCCTCCTCAGCTGCTGAATTGCTGCCTTCTGGCTCCTGCTCAGGATGTGGGATGCTGTGCCTCACCCAGAATTCATTCCTGTGGTGTAACCCAGGTGGTGGAGTTATTACCTCCCCAGAGGGGAAACTGCCCTGCTCCTCTCTGGGACAGCTAAGGCACTTCTGGCATCTCAAAGTGAACATTTAAGTGAATCTCTGCAACTTCAAAAACAGTTTAAGTTAAAAATTACTCTTTGTCTGGAGGCTTGAGGAGCCTGGAAATTGTTCATGGAAACTAGAGGCATTTACCTTTAGAACATGTTTCTAAATCCCACTCAAATTTAAAGGAAGAGGTGTATTTGGTGGACCAAAAAACCTTCCTTTGAAAAAGTATGATTGGGTGTGTGCAAAACTGCAATGTGCTCAAGGATTCTTCCTGATGCAGGGCAGACACTCTGGGGACAATAAAACAGTCTAAGGCAGTTTGGGGATAGAGCTGTACTGAGTAAATAAAATGGCTCATTATGAAAGAGGGGAGATCTGTGTGTCACTCTGGACAGACCTTCTGGTGATGGCCGTGACTGCCCCATGTCACTGGTTGTGTCTGTCCTAGTCTAAAGCAGGCAGGGATGGTTTTCCCCTGTGTGTAGCTGCTGGTGGTGACTGGTCTGGATGCTTTGCAGCAAGTGAGAGCAGCTCCACATCCCGGGGCACATAGGGTCATGCATGTTCTTGCCTGCCTGAGACCATACAAATAGATATGCTGCCTGTGTGGCTTGCAAGCTTGGAGCCCAAGGCTGCCCTTGCCTTGCAGGGCAGATGTACCTCTTGGCTATGTCTGGTAGCAAGTGAAGCTCCCAGAGCTTCTGTCTCCCAGGGAACCACTGCATCCATAGCATGAAATCCCCTTGCCATCCAAACAGAGGAAACTACTTGTAAACTGCCTACTGGAAATGGTCCCTGATCCATTCTTGCTTCCTGCCTGAGCCTAGATGTTGTTTTGGAGAGTGATAGTTGGGTTGAGCCAGGTCTGTACCCAGGACTGTGCTGCCATGTCAGTAGTGCAGGTGGCCCAGCTGCAGAGCCCAAGAACATCTCTTGTCTGCTGTGTTCAGAAGTGCTTCTCTTCCTGTGCTATATAAAATGTCAGAGTGGGAGATAGCTCTAACACTCTCTCAGCATAGCCACGATCTGTTGTAAATTCATTGTTCTTCTATTTTAGCTGCTCAAGTGAATCTGGCCAATGTGAATGCCGGCCCCACATGTTTGGACGTCAGTGCAACCAGGTGGAGCCTGGCTATTACTTCATTTCACTTGATCATTACATCTACGAGGCAGAGGAAGCCAACTTGGGTCCTGTGAGTAGCAGTTTAAGTGGTCTGGAGAGGTGTGGGGAAGTTGTTTCACCAGTTGGCTCTTGGATGTGTCTTTTATACCCTCTGTGTTTTGCAATTAAAATGTGGAAGACACCAAACTGAAATGTATCAGAAAACCATTAATCTGTAGCTTTTCAATCTTAGTATCAATAAATAATGGAGTAATTGAGGGGGGAGGAATTGCAATTTTTCTTTTTAAACCTGTGGTTTTGATCATGACTGTACAGTTAGTTTTCTGTCACCATCCGTCTCTGTACCGCACTGCATGTAGCACCCCACTGTGGTGTACCCACCAGATCCAATTCTCTTATCTCAAGAGGGGTGGGACACAGACACTGGCTCTTCTCTTTGGTGCCACTTCACTGGGAGAGAACAAAGCACACATTTAAGCACATTGCCACAGCTTTTATAGTTTCTGTACATCAGTAACATTTCTTTTATTAATGACTAAAACTATAGTTGATTGTGCAAAAAACTATTTTTGTAAGTGAGGTTGTCTCTAGCTTGTTTTGCCTGCTGGCATGGTACAACAGGGTCTCTGGCTCATTCTGTTGCTCATCAACAGCCTTGCTTTCAATTCATTAACAGAAGCTAGGTGATTTCATCAATCACTTTTGCCTCTAGCAAGGAGCTGGGAAGATGGAAATAGTGGTTTTTCTAAAGCAGCAGATACTTATCTGCCTACAATCAGGGCATTTGGTGCCCTAATTTATTTTGAGCAAAATGCAGCCACTTTGCAGTTTAAGGTAAGGCAGAGGATTTTGGTCTCAGACAACTGCAGAAAAGGAAGAGAGCACAGAGCAGAAGTTGTACCACAGCAGAGAGCACATGAGCTGGCACAAGGTTTTCGGTGCATTTGTGTCTGCCCGCCTGGAGAGTTGGTACCTGAGGCCCTTCCAAGGCTCAGGGATGGAGGAGCCCAGCGCAAAAATCCACCTTGCCAAGCAGAGCAAGGGGATGTGCTGCTGGTTTGCCTTTTGAAACCTTCAGAATGAACAATTTTAAAAACCACCAATATTGAAAAGTTTTCTCACAAATCTGATGATAGAATAAAACTCTGAATTCCCAGGCAGAGGGCCAACACAAGACAAAATGCAGTGACACAGAGTTGCAGAGATTCACAGGCAGTGCCAAGCCCCTGTGGTCCTCACAGCTGCCTGCCCTTGGTCACATCCTGCCTGCCACCCTTTCTGGGGAGCTCTGATCTTTGTGCAAAGCCAAAGGGTAGTAACTTAGAGCCAGGCTCTGTTCAAAGAGTGTGAGGATACATGAGGGGACATCCTGAAGTAACACGTATATATGTAGACATTTCCTTGCATTTATCCTCCTTTCTACTGAAGCAGCTTCCTTAGGAATGCACAGGATGATGTTCTATGGTGAGAACTATTTGTGATACATTTGAAACAGGAAATTTGAGCACCATGTTTCTATTTTCTGTTACCTTTTTCCTCTTCTTTGCTTTATATAAAAAAATAGATAAAAAACCTAGCACCTCAGACTGAAAAGGTTGACCATGTGTTGATTTGGCTAATAAATATCTATTGATGATTAGGATCTCTGTTCTTTAGTGACACTCTGCTCATTGAAGCCATGATCTGCTTTTCAAATGTTATTTTGAGCAGTGGTTTGGTTTGAAACAGCCTGGTGTAGTCAGGAAGCAATTAGCACTCAGGTTTGGGTGGTTAATGGAACAGTGATGTGCCACTGCAGTAAATCCTACTGCTACAAGTACGATGTGGAAATCTGTATGGTGAATGAGATGTCATAGCTGGTGAATTAGTTTCTCACAGCAGGTTTTTAAATTTAACTCTGCACCATAGCAGAGAAATAAATGAAGAGTTGTGCAGTCTTGTTTTGCTTTGTCTCTCTAGCATTTGTTATGTTGTTAAGTGAAAGGGCAGCGGTGTGCACATGTATGGATTTAAAAGAGAATTTGTGTTGTCTGGGATGCAAACAGTGGATACTGCAATCTAGAAGCCATCCATCAGCAGTACTGGTGCACTTCATGCACCTCCATGGGGCTTGCAAATTTAATGGATCAGGATTGAAATATCTGCTCCCTGTTTTGTAGGGAGTGAACATAATAGAGCGCCAGTACACGCCAGACCGCACACCATCATGGACAGGCATAGGATTTGTGAGAGTCCCTGAAGGGGCATACCTGGAATTCCACATTGACAACATCCCCTACTCCATGGAGTATGATGTTCTTATCCGCTATGAGCCACAGGTGGGTCTGTCAGTATAGGCATTGCTGCCTCCCAGCAGGTGCTGCCTGTCCTGGTGCACAACTGACATGAGCCTGGCAGGTTCAGGAGTCATCAGGGCTCAAAGACAAGGAGAGGTGCTCAGTTAAATGTCTGAGAGGTGTGAAAATCCAAAATTATGTTGACTATTTCTAGTCAACACTAGAGTTCGTTTCACTATTGTTTCAGAACCTGTTTAATGAGCAAATTAAAAAGTGACAAGTCCCATCAGGACAGATTAGACTATAAATTTGTTATTGGCCAGATGGGCATCGTGCACCTTAGGAAGCAAGTTTCCCATCTTGGATGTTGAATGCCTGCAGTCAAGAGTTTGCAAGCAGTTGGCTTTGATAATTTGCAGAGTGAAGGGAAAGAGAAAAATCCCTCCATCTCCTTGCCTAGAGTTTGGCAGCAACTACCTGCAGTGAATACTCAGATGCAGGACCCAGAGGTGAGGCAAGAGGAAGTCACCAAACCCCCTGGTGATGCCATGATGCAGTTGGGGCTGCTGGCCACCTGCTTCTTGCTCTCAGCCCACACCTGTAGCTGGTACATGCCCCATTGATGCTGCAGTTGTAGCCCCATACTCCCTGAAGCACAGTGACACCCTGTCTGTGCCCACACTTTTCCTGGCCTGAGCTCTGGATGCTTTCAGGTGTTTATGATTATTACTTGATACTGATGAGCCCTTTTTTTTCCCTAGTTGCCTGATCAGTGGGAAAAAGCTGTGATCAGTGTGTTGCGCCCAGGCAAGATTCCCACAGGTAGCCGGTGTGGCAACACAGTTCCTGATGACGATAATCAAGTGGTCTCACTGTCACCTGGATCCAGGTTGGTATAACTGGATAGGCAAAAGGAGAGGGAAAAAAAAACATTTAAAAATTGAAGTGCAATAATGTCACGTTTTTAGTTTGTTGTAACCTCTGTGAAAATGGGTGAAAATTAATTTCCAGTGGGTTATAAAAACACATTTAGTAGTGTGCCTGTAGACTCAAAGCTTTTAAGTTTATTCTCATTTTCTGATACGGTTTGCTCTCTGAGTAGAGGGAGCGGGAGGTGTTTGCACAGCCTGTGAGCGAACATTGGTTTGACTCTTTACCTTGCTGATAACCTTTTCTGGTTCTGACTTCCACAGGCCTCCAAACTGCCTCTCTCACACCACAGCTTTTGTTCTGTTGGGTCTTGGCTGCTTTCTATTATCTTGATTGCTTTATAGGGGCACCTGAAATGCTTTATGGTGCCGTACGTTTGAAGTAAGGATTATTTCCTCTTCCTCATGCAGATACGTTGTTCTCCCGCGGCCTGTGTGCTTCGAGAAGGGGCTGAATTACACCATCCGCCTGGAGCTGTCCCAGTACTCAGTGGATACAGAGACAGAGAACCCGTACACACTCATTGACTCTGTGAGCAGAATTTATTTCAGGGATGCTCTTAAAAGCCTGGAAGTTTGCAGCTCCTCTGGCATGTGCCTGTGTAAATTTCAAGTAGTATTTTGCAGCATTGTTCCTTACAGCTAAAGTCAGATTTCAACTGAACAATGTAATGTAGCATAGGTTTTTTCAAAAGTTCCTCAAAGTATGTGAGTTGTTTTTCTGCTAAGAGGCTTTTGACGTGTTTTGCAGGACTGCAACTAGTCCACAGACCTGTAGTTTCTTTGGGGAGGCTAATGTGTGTCATGTAGGTCATGAATATCAATGGCGGTGTCAATCTTCTTCTTTAGAATGGGTAGAATTCGGTAAGAATTGGTCAGATACCAGAAGTATTCCACCAGAACTAGAGAAATACTGTCATTTCCCTTCCAAATTCTGTCTGGCTGTTTGCTTTTCAGACAAAAAAGGGTTAGAAACTGGGATAATACTGAATTTTCACAATTTTGGTGGAGGCTATTTATAAGTAGTAACACTTGATCATTGTAAAATTGTTTTGTAGCTTGTTCTCATGCCATACTGCAAATCACTGGACATATTCACAGTGGGAGGCTCGGGTGAAGACGTGGTCACGAACAGTGCTTGGGAAACTTTCCAAAGATACCGGTGTTTGGAAAACAGCAGGAGTGTTGTGAAAACTCCCATGACAGATGTCTGCAAGAACATAATATTCAGCATTTCTGCACTACTGCATGAGACTGCATTATGTACGTAACCATCTACTTGTAGGGCAAACTGTGCCTGGGAGCTGGATGGTGCTTGCAGGCAGAGGAGTTTGCATGGGGAAGGCATGTACGTGCAATGAGGCAGGGGATGCATGTCCTGTGCCACAGTGCTCACTCTCTCCAATATTTTTCTCTGCTCAGCATGCCAGTGTGACCCGCAGGGCTCCCTGAGTTCGGTGTGTGACCCCAATGGAGGACAGTGCCAGTGTCGTCCGAACGTTGTTGGAAGACAGTGTGACAGATGCGCCCCTGGCACCTTTGGGTTTGGGCCAAGTGGATGCCGACGTATGTTAAACCCTGGGCTGTGCTGTGACTGGGGCCCTGAGTTTATGGCTTGTCATGGAAACGCAGCCCCTCTCCCTCTCTCCTTGCAGCATGTGAGTGCCATGTCCGAGGCTCTTACAACGCCTTCTGCGACGTGGAGACGGGCCAGTGCCACTGCTTCCCTGGGGTGTACGGGCGGCAGTGCGACCGCTGCCTGCCCAGCTTCTGGGGCTTCCCCAGCTGCCAGCCCTGCCACTGCAATGGCCACGCTGACGACTGCAACCCCTACACGGGGGAGTGCCTGAGCTGCCGGGACCACACAGCGGGACACAACTGTGAGAGGTATGGCACGTGTGCCCTTTCCCTGGCCCCTCTCCTTCCCCACAGCAGGGTGGGCGCAGCAGCTGTTCTCCTGGGGTGCTAGTTCTCAGGTGGGTATGAAGCCACAGGGAAAGTACCTGGGCCACAGGAGTCAGAGCAGCACGTGTGGCCCTGGAGATTGATGGGAGTGGGGATTCCCTCTTCCCTGCCCGCAGCCTTGCACCTCACTGCAGTGCCTGCATAAGTGACCAAGAGCATGTTGCAGGACCCCAGGCCTCCCCATTGCAAGCCTTTTGAGAGGCCTTGCAGTGGCAGGACTGGCATCCAGCCTTGGGTCTTCTGCTCTTACACTGGTGTAAACCAGACAAATTTGTGTCTGTGGACACAGCTGCTAGGAGTGCAAGTGGTAAGGGAGAGCCATAAGGATGTTTCTGCCCTTTGCTTCTTCACAGTGGTAGAAAATCTGAGCTTAGTTACAGCAAAGCTGCAGTGCGTTTGCCTCCACTCCCTGCATGTTGTGTACCCTGTTGTGCAGGTGCCAGGCTGGCTACTACGGAGACCCCATCCTGGGATCAGGTGACCACTGCCGCCCCTGCCCTTGCCCTGATGGCCCTGAGAGGGGACGCCAGTTTGCCAGTGGCTGTTACCAGGATCCAGTCACACTTCAAGTCGTGTGTGTCTGTAGTGTGGGATACATAGGTACTTGGTGGGAGTATGGAGGGGTGGCTGGTTGGGTTGAACATCTCAGGGAGAGAGTATGTTCATATGGGTTAGATATGACCACAGCACCAGCATCAGTGGGTTCTTGCTGGGGTTTGACTCACTTGGAAGGTGCCAGGGCAGAGTGGCTTGTGCAGGTGATGCAAGCACAACCATGAACCTCATCTCCAGCAGTGTGGTGAGGTATGGCCAGTGGTCAGCAAAGTGTGGACAGGACAGCACTGGAACCAAGGGGGTGAACAGCATGCCTTGATGCCCTGGGTGGTACCATCCGTGCTCTGCACCAAGTTGCCATAGTCTCACCAAGTGCAGTCTCTGTTTCTTTAAACATGATCCAGTTAATGCCCCCCCATTAATGGTCTTTATTACCTTGCTGACTATGGGGCTGTGCACTAGGGAGCTGTGATGGCAATTCCCACTGTGCCTGTTTGTTCAAACAGGCAGTCGATGTGATGAATGTGCATCTGGCTTCTTTGGGAGCCCTGATGAGGTTGGCAGTGCCTGCCAGCCATGCCAGTGCAACAACAACATCGACACCACTGACCCTGAGGCCTGCGACAAGAGGACCGGAGCGTGCGTGAAGTGCCTGTACCACACCGAGGGTGAAAACTGCCACCTCTGCAGAGAGGGCTACTACGGGAGCGCCCTGCAGCAGGACTGCAGAAGTGAGTGGGAGACCCGGCTGCAGCCCCAGCCCCAGACTTGTCAGGGGCAGCAGTGGACACCTAAACGTTTTTTACCTGGGAGCATTTGTGTGGAGGAAAAGCCTTATTACTTCCAGTTGGAGTTGCCTGCTGCTGCCCTGCAGCTGGGTAGGGCTCCTGGCCAGGAGGGGGGCCCTTTACATTTGAGAGGGAAGACAGAGACAGCATTTACATTTGCTGAGAGGAGGAGGATTTTGCAGGAGGGGGCCTTCTTACCCTCTTGTTACTGATCTCTGTTAATCTCTTCTCCAGAGGTGAGGTGGTGGGAGGAGGGTTTGGCTTTTGTTTACACCAGGTCCCTGCAGGTGTGATTGGGCAGTGGGAATGATGCCCATGACAGCAAGCTGAAATGGGTGGTGGGGTGGCAGACCCACCTCTCCTGTGGCATCAGGCACAGCCCAGCAGGACAGGCGGGCCACTGAGCAGGTGAGCTCACTGTTGACCAGTTGGCCACTTCAAGCAGAACTGCCACCATAACTGACTGATGAGAGCTGGGCAGACCTGGGCTTTGGTTGTACAGAGGGAGGAACAGAGAAGAGCGGGGAGGGCTGGGCTGCTTGAATGAGGGACTCCTGTGGCCTTCTGTGTGCTGGGGCAGAAGCTGTAGAGGTGGCCAGCCGTGAGACATGAGGAAGGCTCTTGAGCGGTGCTGGGTGTCATTCAGTGTTGGGTCAGCCAGGCCTGGCCACTGGCATTGGCACATGCCAGCATCTGCCCACAGCTCTGCGGACTTGGAGAATAAACTAGATGTGAAGTCAGGTCAGTCTGGTGGCGGGAGGGCAAGTTGGCATGGAGGTGCCATGCTCTTTTCCTCACAGAGTGTGTCTGCAACTACCTGGGCACCATCCGGGAGGACTGCGAGGGCTCAGAGAGCTGCCGCTGCGAGGTGGCCACAGGGCAGTGCCGGTGCCTCCCAAACGTGGTGGGGCAGACGTGTGACCGCTGTGCCCCCCACACGTGGCGGCTGGCCAGCGGCACCGGCTGCGAGCACTGCGACTGTGACCCCGCACGCTCCCTCGGCCCTGCCTGCAACGAGGTGAGGCAGCACGGGCATGGGCCCAAGGCTTGGCCTCTGCTCTGGTGCAGGGCTGAGCTGCTGAGGGGCTCACATCTCCTGGTGGGTTTGTTTTTTGGTTTTGGCAGTTCACAGGGCAATGCCACTGCATGCCGGGTTTTGGAGGCCGGACCTGCCGGGAGTGTCAGGAGCTCTTCTGGGGTGACCCAAGCGTGGAGTGCTTAGGTGAGTCCAACCATTCAAGCCTTGGAAAAGAGGGAAGAAGACGTGGTGGGGTCTGCCCTGGGGTTTTGGTGCCTTTTGGGATGGGACATGTGGCAGGAGCCCAGCCCTGTGCTTGTCTGTGTTTTTCTTGTCTGACCTTTATTTAGAAACAAACCTCTCTGTTTAGAAGCACCTCTTTCTTAGGGGTAAGGTTACAACACTGTCAGGTAAGCCAGCATGATAAGAAAACATATCACAAGCATTTAAGTTTAATAATTGGTCTGGAAACCAGTGTCCTTTGCCTTTCAATTGTATGTAGCTGAAGACCACTGTCTCTTGTGTCTTCTTATGGAGACTGGCCCTGAATAAATAAGGTTTTTTATTTAGTGGGAGACTTTCCTTATATTTCAGATGAAAATAAAGGAGAAAGCAGAGACCATGCAGAGGGTTAGCCATAGCTACATGCTGCAAAACAGAACACTGTGAGGTAGGTTGTTTAGAAAACTGGATGGCCTCTGTCTTTCATTATAAACAAGTCTGTTCATAATGAAAAGTCTGCTGGAAAAGAAACTTCAAACATTGTCCAGACCAGAAGAAACTTGTATCTCTGATCTGTTCAAATAGGAGCCTTTGCCAGGAGGGTTTGCAATAGATTAAGGTATTTTTTCCTGCAGGGAGGAATGTGCTTGCTGTGGTCTTTAATAAATCCCTTAAAATAGGGCTACCTTAGAGCCTTATCTTGGTAGATAGGCAGGTCACAGCTACTTGGTTATTGCAGCAGATGAAAGGACTAGGGAATTGTCCCAGTTCCTGAGTACATATTGGGTTTCTTGGGGGAAAGGCTGCCTTTTGAGAGTCTGTGTGTGTTCTGACATGGTAAGGGGTGTGCTGACCCTGCTGGCTCCAGGGCAGGGATTGTCTCTTGGTATCAGTTGTCTCCATCGAGGTTTATTGATGGAGTCCATCTGCGTACCTTATCAGCAGGATTTTGCAGCATACCAGCATTTCTGGTCTCTTGCAGAGTTTCTGCTGTCTTTTGAACATGTGAAAACCTGTTTCAATGTTTCTGAAGTAAAGAGAGACTGTATTCTTCAGAGCCTGTTTTTACAGTGCAAGATCTAGACTCCCCTTCCAGCCCGCCATCCCTTCTGTGCCCTAGTGATAGAGGAGACTCAGTCGGGTGGAAAGGCAGATTCTCCTTCATGATTACATCCATCAGGAGCTCTCTGTGGTAGGTGGGGAGAGCTGCTGCCCAGGGCTGAGCAGTGGCAGCCTGCAGCATGATGCTCTGGACAGGCTCCAAGCGTGTGCTTGCTCGTGGAACGCGTCCAGTCAGGTGGTGCTGCAGCCTCTGCCCGGTGTGGTGGGGTCAGTGCCTCCTGCCTGTCTCCTATCTTCCCTTGGCAAGGAGACAATCAACTTCTCAGCCCTTATTTAGCCCCAGGGAGTGAGTGGTGATGTTCAGGCTGGCAGACATGCAGCTGCTGCGTGGGCAGGTAGCAGTTCTCAGGGATAAGCGGGCTGCAGGCAAACTGGAAAACTGTGCTGTTTGAGGAGCTGCTGAGCAGTGTTCCTGGAAAATACCTGAGATCTGGCCTGCAGCCAAAGTGAAGCTGGAGCTGAGACAAGGCTTTGTCACAAAGACGTCTGCTCCACTTGAAGGGAACATGTGGACTCCTGCCATGGCATTTGTGTTGGCCCAAGCAGCCAGTATGGCTGCATTTGTGCTGCATTCAGGAGCAAAATAGAAACCAATCTGGATGGGGAAGAGCAAAATCTCTGAACCATGTGAGTGTGGACACAGTCTTCACCGAGCTGATGCAGGTGGGGACATCACTCCCAAGGACTCCAGCGTGAGATCCTCCACTCTCTAGGGCAAGTGGCTTCTGCTCAAGGTTGGAAACCACAGGGTGAATCAATTACTCCAAGGACAGTGATGTGTGATCTCTTCAGGAGAGGTCTTCAGGCTGTTGGCATCAAGAAACACAAGCTCCTGATGAGAAATGGGAACCATACTGCTCATGTTGCTTTGACAGCCTTTACAATTCTAAAAAATCCCAAGTGCCTACAAATAAGCTCAGGACATAGCTGTACAAATGTGCAAAATGACCCATCTAGGACAGGCATGGGGCTAGGACAGGGCACTGCAGCTCTCCATGGGTTCTCAGGCACTTGCAGCAGCAGTGAGTTGTGGATGTGGCCCAGGGTCCCAGTACACTCCGCTGGAAACTGGGCTCTAGGGCACTCTTCCGTGCCATCCCCATTGCCAGCTGCTGCCTGTGAAGTCTTTTCTAAAAACCTTGGTAAGATCAGAGATGGTGAAGCAGAAGCCAGGGAAGGCAGGTTTTTGTACCTGGTCTGGGTGCTTTGATTTACAGTCTGTGTGGAGAGAAAATGTCATCCTGTGTCTCCTCTCTGCATGTCCATAGAGATCACACTGTCACCACGCTGCTGGGGCAAGCTGAGGTGGGTGCCTGTATTTGGACAGCATCTTGAACCCACAGCACTGGGTGCACTTCAGCACCCACAAATGTCCATTGGGCATTACACACCACAGAGAGCCTGTGGGCTGGGTCTTCAGAGACTGCTTATTCCCTGTGCTTTGAAAAAGAACAACATTCTCTCACTGAATTTGACATAATGCCTGAAACAAGCACAGCAGAGGCATAGAGGGTAGGGAAGAGCCCAGCACTTCTCTCTTGGCCTCATGCAGGTCCCTGGGAGATTACAGTGAGGAGGAGCTGTGCTGTGAGCATCGCCTGCTCCGGGGGCAGTGCCAGCCCCTTGGCAGGACTCTTCTGCCATTGCTCCAGCCTTGAACTGTCTGCAGCTCCACGTGAGCCTGCATGTGAACATGTGTGTGTGCATGAAAATCCTTCCTAAGGTAGTAAATAATAGCACTGCAGAGTTCATCAAGTTCAGGTCTCCCAGGCATTCTGCTGGAGCTTTTCCAAAGCCTGGCAACTAAAGTGCAGGACTCGGCACGCGGAGTTCTGCGCCAGCTTCAACCCACAAAGCACGTCTCCAGCAGAAGGCTCCAGGCTCCTGGGAAGCCTGAGATGTGGAGTGGCTGCAGATGCAGCTCAAACAATGCCTTTGCATAATAGATACTTACAGTTTATGTTTCATCTAATATGAAGAAGATGACAATTTTACTATCATTATTGTAATAGATTGAACAAGCAGACCAGAGTGCAGCTAGTAGGAGGTATTGTGTGAGATTGGAAGTTAGGTGTTGGTGCTATAGCCCCTTCACAAGAAGCATACCTGTGTCAATATTTCTCTGTGTTGGATGTGAGTATCAAGTTCCTATTATAAAATCACAGAATTTAATTGAACTACTATGAAAAAGAGTCATGTTTTCTGACAAATACACACTGCATACATTGACAAGAATGTTGTTTTTCTGTTTTTAGTCTTTGTTACGTTGCTGATGCAGAAACAGCTGTTCACTGAAAATTACCCTATTGCCATTTAAGAATAGGTTTTAATTAACACCTGAGTCTTAAACTAATCACATAGGCTGCTTGTATATGAGATGTTTTTGGTGTTGAGAGAAGACAACCAGATGTCTTATGTCCTTCTGTGAGAAGTGTCTAAAGGAAGTCAGACAAATTCTATACTAAAGAAAATACAATTTTCACTTTGAGTTTCGTAATTTTAATTGACCTAGGGTCATAAAATATTGTAATGTGTATTGATTGTTTCCAGAACATTATCCTTTTGGCATTGTCTGCTAGCACAACTCCAGTAATTTTAGGCTGAGACCTTATCTTAACATTCCTACTGAAAATCATAGTACTGAGGAGTTAGCACTATGCTTGCAGGGTAACTTGAATCAATAGCTGATTATTCAGAAGAAATTTGCTAGCTCTGCAAAACTTTCAACCTTACAAATTGCTGAATGGTTTTCTTATCACAGTGCCTCACTACCACTGGGAAATAATGCCAGGAAATCATGTTTGAACCAAACCTTTGTGTTTTTTCTGTGGAGGAGTTAAACATTTGATGCTCGCCACCCTCAGTCTCAAGCAGTAAAGAAAATTCTTTCTATTCGGCGTAGGATGATGTACAACACTTGTTTGTTCCTGGCATCCTCCAATAAGGAATTGAACACTGATACTGGTTTTCATACAGCCCATTCAGTATCCAATCTATCACATCTGCTGTAGTATCAAGTGCTCTGACACACCTGAGTTTAAATTAGATGATGTGCAAATATGCTGCATATTGAATTACAGTAGTTTAAATGGAAGGGAGTTCTAAATATTTAAAATCAGAGGAAAAGACAGCAGAGCTGTCAGAATAGGTGAAAGATAAAGCAATTCATAGATCCTTGTGAGCTTAAAGCAAACCTCTCAAGCTAGTTATTTGCTTCTTTTGGATTTCTCCTCTGGTTTTTAGAACACTGCATTTGTTATACATGTTTGAGTGTTGCTTCTATCTTTAGGATCAGGAAAAAAGAGGAGGATAAATGCACTGATGAAGGTGATAGAAAAATTACCCAGTGTTATTCAGTGTGTGCATGCACATACATGCACATGCATTTGTAAACAGATACAGCTACAATCCTTTATATTCATAATCTGCTAGTCAGCAGATCCTGACTGAAGAATTTGGCTAAAACTCTTACTGGCAAAAATGTGATTTCACTCAAGTTGAAGTATGCCACAGAAGAGTCACTGATTGAGTTACACACTCAATAAAAGAAAACAATACACCCAGTTCCAAAATGACATTTCAAAACAGAAACCTATTGTTTAATTTAGTAAATGCTCCTTTGAAGACCCTTAAATCTTGGGCCAACGATTTCAGAAGACTTCTTTTCCTTCACTGTGTTTTCCATGGGAGGTACTGCAATATATTTGAAGCCTGTCTAACACTGATCTTCAATGCAAGCAGCCATGTCTGCATTAACTTTCAGCCCTTCACCTTGGCTTTGGGCCATCTGTCTGCATGAAGAGAGAGTAATCAACCATTTGTCTTGAAGACATTTCCACATCAAAGTGGTCAAGGCATCTAAGTATCTTGAAGTAAACTCAACATCTGCTTGATTTTGCAGTGCAAAATGAACTACTTTTCCAATTTCTTGTCATGTAAGCATAGGAAAGCCGCATAAAAGGAGTTTACAGGACTGTCTTTCCCTGTACCACATATACCGTGATAAGCTATTGGTAGCTACTGAGCCACATCTGAAACACTTCTGCATCCCTAGATGTGCCCAAAATCTCCTGATCAAAGCAATACTTTGAAGGTTGTGTTCGAGTTACCCTGTTTGGGTACAGCAAAGGCAAAACTGCTGTAACAGCAGTCTCAGTATTGGACTGCTTCTGAGTCACATGATGGCCACAGGAATAGGTGGACACAACAAAGGAGGTCTTGGAGGAACATGAACGCTGCTGTGGCTGAAGTGATGGTGGGGCACTTTGGTCAAACACAATACTGGGTATGGTGCGCTGGATCATTTTGACGTGGTGTTTGCTCTGTTTCTAGCAGGTGATAGGAATCAAGGTATCTCTGTTATTCACATCCCAGTTCATTAGCAGTGATAATTGAATGTCACAGGAATCCTTCTGCTGCATGTGCACCCACCGTCATGACTGATGGATGTGTAACTCAGTTGTTCTTCCATGAGCTATTTGCCAATCCTGTGCCAGTCTTTTCCAGTCTGTGCTAGCTTGGAGGTCCTCCTTTCACATATATCCTGCCACTGTCACTATGCTTTCGTTCCTTTAGGATGAAGTTGTGTCCTTCAGTCAAAGAGACTGAAGCCAGCAGGTTCTTGGCAGAAAGGCATTGCCTGAGGAAGAGGTGAAAGCTGGCACTGATCTATTTGCCTGGTGGCCTGCAGTGTTCAAGGTGCTCCTCACTACCTAGAAGGCTTTACATGATCTTGGCTTGGGCTTGCTTTCCTTCTCTTGAGAACTGGCCACAACTAAAGTGAGTGGAGGATTTGATCCCCACCATGGCATAAAGGGAAGGTGCTCTTCTTCAGTGGCCTTGAACATGTACCTTGCTGGGGTGTAAAGTGCCTGATGGTAGTGCTCAGGGCACAAGGTACAGGACTCATCCACTAGAGGTGTTTGAGATGGTTAGGTGTGAAAGCTGGCGTGGTCCTGTATATGGTTAATGTCTTGGAAAGATCATGAAGAAAAGGAAGAGCAAATATGAAACCAGCACTTTTGAAAGCCATTTTATATCTATTTCATTCAGGGGACTGAAGTAATTCAGAGCCAGGATTGCCTGCTTCTGGGATTGATAGAAAATCTTAAAATGGAGAAATAACACACAGTAATGTTCCTAGCTGCCTTGTACAATTCTCTCATGGTCCTGCAAAGTTCGGTTTGGGACTTTTGTAGGGCTGGATTCCTCCAACTGTTATGCTGCATTTAGAATAAATTACTTCTTTGCTCTTATCATCCCCCAACAGGCAGCTGTGGAGTTTGGGTTTTCACTTTGCAAACAGTATGTTAGTACCTAAATTCTTTTCTCTTCTTCCCTAGCGTTTTCTGGTTCCAGAGATTTTGGAATCCACTTTATCAGTAGAAAATGCTACTAAAGCCATGTCATCTGCTTTTCCTGAACATACAGGTATTCAGGAGTAGAATTACCAACATGGGGTTAGGATTTTTTTTCTTCACATTAAGCCTTTTAAATCCACAAGTAAATATAGTGATCTGGTTTGCCAGCAGCAAGTATTCATGTAACTTGATCAGACCTCAGGATCTTTGAGAAAAACCACATGCCATTTAGCCTCTTTCTATACAGAGGAATTCGGACAATTCATCGTTATACCAAGGGCCTTATTAGTTGACAGAAGGGTTAACTGACCTTCAAACAGGAACTCAACGGTTTGCCTGCAGGGAACATATTCCATGGTGAGTTGACTATTTAAGCACTTTCAATGTAATGTAAAAACAATCTCTTGTGTCAGGGTATAATTCAAAGAACAAAGGACCGTTTTGCTCAATTGTGCAGGCAGCAGAAGTTATTTTTGTCTCTTGCCTATCATATTCACATTGTACAAGAAAGTCGTTTTGTCAAGGAGCGGTTTGTTCTGCTGAGGCTCTTTGTGTAATTTGTGAGCTGAAGACCACCACTGTGTTCTGGCATTGAAGCAAACAATGTACAGTCTTGGAAACAGCTTTGTGTTTTGCCCTATTTTCAAGGGGGCATTTGCTTTGGGTGTGTGAATTGATTTATGGGCCCTTTTGAGCCATTTAACGTCCTTTGAGAATGCCTGGTAAATGGATGTGTAAGTGAGGGGTTTTATTAGGTATGCCAGTCCTTTTCCTGTTTGAGGAACATGTGCTTGATCTGCTTTGGGTGCACTCTGCCATAATAATAGGTAGATGATGTGCATATTTTCAAAGCCTCTCTTTTTGTTGTTTACTGCCATCTCTTTATTAAAAGCTTTGCATGTTGATGGTGTCCTCTGCTGCTGCGTCTCCTGTGTAATTAAGGAGGTCAAGTGGCAGCCTCGCTGCATGGAAGCGCTTCTCCTGATAGTGTTTTTGTGTACAAAGCATGTCTGTGCTTTCAGCAGTGACAGTGCATCACTAAGTTAATTGAGTAACTTCTCCCTGCGATGCATTAGTGCCAAAGAAGTGCATTTCAGGAAGGTGTGAATACTAACTCCCAAGTTGGTGCTCAAAGTGTGAAATAATTTTTAAAAATATATAAATTTGTTAACTGTCCTCATTCCCACTTGAGGGTGACAAACAGTGTGTAGGCTCTTGGTCATTAACATCTCAAACAGAACAGGGCTGCCCATGACCACATTATTTGTTCTGTTCTACTTTTCACTGCCAGATTTTTTCTGATTTTCTGTATACCCAAAATGTCAGCTCAGTGCCAGGCTCCTCAGTGTGTGTTGTGGATGTTTTCCCACTATCCATGACAGGGGCACGTTCTGAGCCAGTCCCTGTAGCCTAGAAGATCTCACAAGGGCTTTTGCTCCGTAGATTTGTCCTGTTTTTCGAAGCCAATTCAGTTTTTAGCACCCACAGTGCCTTATGGAAGACAGCTTCTCCACTTAACCAAGTGCTGTGTAATCAGTTATCTACTTTTGGTGTGCTGTTTGTGGGAGGTGCAGGGGAAGGTGGTTGGGTTTTTATCTGCAGGATTCCTCACTTGACTGTTACTCCTCTGCTGGAGGGGACAGTAAATGGTTGTTCCTAGTTCAGTTTTCCTTTTTCACTCATGGTCTGCTCTTAAACCCTCTGCTACGTGCCTGCCTGCCATTTCTTTTCCTGTCCCGAGAGCCTTGCTCTACTCACTCTTTATTGCAGGAGAGAAACTGGGATCTTTATTTTCAGTTGCTATCCAGTTGACATCTGAATATTGCAACAAGAGGTGTCCATCCTTGCTCCATTATTGTTCTGATTTCCAAGATGTGCAAATCCTGGTCTCCCCTAGAGTTATTTCCCCATCTCTCTCCCCTTTCTCACTCACATTTGCTTCCTCCATACGCAAGTGATACATCCGTAATCAGCTTTTTGTAATTCAGACACTGACCACATCTGTATTCATGTCACCACTTTATTATAACTGATTTTTTTTCCACCCAGCCAACATCACAGTCATTTCCCTCTCCATGGCCTTCACATGTGCCTTTTTCTCCTCCCAGCATGTGATTGCAACCCTCGTGGCATCCAGACCCCGCAGTGCGACCGTGCCACTGGGCAGTGCATCTGCAGTGAAGGGGTGGAAGGGCTGCGCTGTGACAAGTGCTCCCGGGGCTACTCAGGTTTCTTCCCTGACTGCGTGCCATGCCACCAGTGCTTTGCCCTCTGGGATGTGATCATCAGCGAGCTGGCTAATAGGACCCAGCAGTTCTTGGACAGGGCTAATACCCTCAAAATCACTGGAGTCACTGGCCCATACCAGCAGACGCTCAACACGCTGGAGGAGAAGCTCACTGAAATTAAAACCATCATTGCTCAAAATCCAGCAGCCGAGCCCCTGAAGAACATTGGGAATCTCTTCGAGGAAGCAGAGTGAGTACAGTTGTAGTTATATGGTTAAGTCTGTCGTGGGAAGGAGTGGGAGTTCCAGTGAGCTGGGATTTACTTACGTGGCTGATGTCCCCATGCTGGGATGAGGGCACTCCGGCTCTGCTCGTCTGTCTGGGCGAGGATGCTGTGGCTCCTGGGCTGCTGGAGCGCCTTGCCATGCTCAGCACTGGCAGTGAGTGTCCATCCCGGGAGCAGAAACCTGGGCGAGGCAGGCAGGAGCAGTGCAGCTGCCGCGTGCTGGGCTGGACTGTCGTGCTTCCACTGCTCTCCAGGCAGCTAATTACCAGGAAGCCACTCATGCTTGCCTTGTGCTGCCCCAGGGCAAAGGACAAACACTGCTATTATGTGAGAGAATGAAGAGCAGGAGAGATTAAATTCCTGGATTTCCGCGTGTAGCTGATGAGTTGGAAACTTGGGCTCCTTTCTGCACTCTGAAAGTGTGGGGGGAAGCACCAAGTTTATAACAAAGATTGTGTCCATTTTTCTCAGGGTAGAAGCCTTGTATATTCTTTTAGGGCTAAGAATACAAAAGATGGTAGTCTGGAGATGGGGCAGCCTAACATTAAGTAGGATTACAGAGGCTTTCTAGCCCTGTCTGCAACTGCTCCAGCTTGCTTGTGCATTGTAAAGGGAACTGCATAAAGCGGAGGGGTGACGATTAAAGCACAGATGTCTCAATTAGGAATAGTTTGTGTCCTACAGCTCCCCTCCTTCCTGCTGGAGAGCTGGGGGTTGCTGCTGCTTCTGGACTCTTGTGTATTGAGGGAGGTCAGAGCAGTCGAGGAGCTGCTTTTCCCAACATACCTTATGTGTATCTGTTCTTGCTCCTCTCTGGCTGTATAGAAAAGTACTGGGCTTTGGAGGAGTCCTGGAAAACTGCAGGCTGTTGGGCCATTGAGAGAGCTGTAAATTGATCTTAGATCTTAAATACTGCCTTGATTCTTTCAGAATGAGGAAATGTTGGGCTTAATCGGATCACCATGGATGGGAATAGCTTCCTATGCCCACGTCTGTTCCACAGCAGCCTTGACATGTAATACGCACTTGCTTTTCCTTTTAGGGTTATCCCACTAGCTCAAGCCTGCTCCATGGCTCACTGAGTGAATGTTTAGAGCAGGACCTTTTCCTTCAAAACCCTGGTGAGGAGGGATCGTTACAGAAGAGTTTAAAGAATCCATTGTGTTAAAACTAAGGCTCCCTGTTTCCTGAAGTTCAAATCTGTCCAATGAGCTCGTAGTAATCAAAACTACATTTGAGCTGTGTGGGATGGGAAGCAAATTATATATGGATCATAGTAGTCAACTCTGACCTATGCAGTTGCCATGATACAAGAGCATTACACCAGTCCTCTGGAATCTGCCTCCAGTTAATCTTACACAAAGCAGCTGTTTTCTGAGCAATTTGGTGCTTTGGGTTTATAAATGTGCTGTAGATTAAAAAGTAGTTTTGTGTAATAAAGAAAACAAAACAGTATTCTAGGTAGGCAAGTTGTTACAAATCACTTGGAGCTCCACTGAGGGAGGTTGGGTCCTGCCATGGGAAAGGCTGGGTACATCTCTAGCCACTACACTCCAGTGAAGTAAGAGGCATATGACCCTTCCCTCCCCGTGTTGAGTCCTGTGCCTGTTTTACAGAAAGCTGACAGCAGATGTTACAGTTAAGATAGCTGACATAGAAGAAAACCTATCAGCCTTAGCAGCAAAGAGCAATAGCACAGACACGGACCTGAGTGCGCTAGAGACAGATGCCAAAAGTCTCGACCATGTTGTGAAAGAACTTGCAGAGCAGCTAGAGTTCATCAAGATCTCTGATGTTCGGGGTAAGTGTCACAGGGAGGGGGAGAAAGCAGCAGGGTGGCCAAAGATTTAATTAGTGCATGGGTTTAAGTACCAGATTAATCTTCTAACTTGTAATAAAACACAGTTCCTCAGGGACAGGTTCTTTCTGTGCATTAGCAGAGTTGCTGATGCAGCAGGAATTTTTGCCCCCTTACCCTGTCTCTCTTCCTCTCACATTGCAAAGCTGGCTCAAATTCTTGGGGCACAGAATTGTCTTAAAGTGTCATGCTGAACACACTGTAGATGAGACACAACAGAAGAAAGTGCACCACAGATTTCAAGATACACCTGGACACCCTCCTTGCTTCCTCCGCCCTGTCTGTTCAATTGCTGTTTCTGGGTGAAAAAAAAAGAGCTTGTGGTAAAGGGCCCAGTTCTGATCCACCCAAGCCTTGCATGTCCATTGGCACACTGAAATGGGCCAAGAATCAAAATTTGCTGGAGGAAGAGGAATGTCACCAAATTATTTGGAAAGCTGACTTCAAAGAAAGTATTTTTAATTTTTCTTATAAATTTCCTGGTTTGCAGGAAGTCTGAGGTTGTTTCCAGTGAACACGGGAGATTGCAGAGTGAGGCGAGTAGCGTGTGGAAAAGGGGAGTTCCTGATTGTTGGCATTCTGCAAAGGAAAGCTCCCCCAAGGTGCAGAGTATAGCCACCCCCATAGGGTCTCTCACACCCACACAAGGCCTCTCCAGGAGTTGTCCAAAATCAACAGTTCCATAACTCAGCGTCTTTCATCAAGCAGTTGTTTCTTAAGAAAGCTCTGACCAGTTTCCAAGCAGTGACTCCGTAAGCCAGACATCTCAGGGCAACCAATAAGAATTAATGGGAATAATAAGGGAATCCTTAGAAAACAGGGTTCCCCTGAAAACCTTAAAAGGCTGTATCTCCTTTTGCCCTTAGGGCAAGCAGAATTCAGTCACTAGGGTCAGAGAAAGGCTTAACTTCAAAGTCTAGCTTGACACACTGTCCATCAAGCAAAAAAGCAAACTTTTTTTCTACAACGGGCTGAATTCTGTACTCCGTGCAATGGCACTGAACACAGCTGTCAAGGCCAGCGTTTCATTTAATGTGATGTGATTTATCACTAACCCTGATCTATCATCCGCTAACATCTGTAATATATGTTACTTTGGGTTACTTAACAGAGTTCTCATCAACTCACTCTGATTTCTGCAGGAGCCTTGGATAGTATCACCAAGTATTTCCAGATGTCTCTGGAGGCAGAGGAGAGGGTCAATGCCTCCACTGTTCATCCCGATAGTGCCGTGGAGCTGTCAGCGCAAACACGGCAGGAAGTGGAAGACTTAATCAATGAGACGGAGGCCCAGTTCAAGGCTAAACAAGAGGAGCAGTCGCGCCTTCTGGATGAACTTGCTGGCAAGCTGCAGAGCCTGGATCTCTCCGAGGTGGCTGAGAAGGTACATGGCTGAGAATTGCTGGAATAAAACCCACAGCAAAAATAGTGGGTTTGTGATGAAGCGACGGGCAGGGAGGAACTGTAGGTTCTTGAAAAATGCACCTTGCTTGGTTGAGCAACCCCTCGGTTTTGTGGGCTAGAATTGGGTTGTTTAACTGGTGGGCTCTGAGACTACTG
Organism: Picathartes gymnocephalus; assembly: GCA_013390045.1. NCBI lineage: Eukaryota > Metazoa > Chordata > Aves > Passeriformes > Picathartidae > Picathartes > Picathartes gymnocephalus. The sequence continues at coordinate 64,387 of WEKY01045517.1, read as the reverse complement.
GCTTTCAAAGACCAGTCTTTCATGTTGGTCTTCCTCCTACTCTTCCCAGCCCCAACAGAGCACCTGTTTTTGCATCACCCCTGTTCTAATCCAATGTTCTTTGCTAGGGAGGGAGTTCCCACGTGCAGCAAAGTGTGGCAAATCTGCTGGGCTGAGAGCCATCCTCTTAAGCCTGTCCCGAGTTCAGTGCTTGCTTTCCCTAGGCTCCCCTCTTCCCTTCTGCAGCTCTGGGTGTACTCTGTGCCTGTACACTGCCTGGCCAGGCAGCGCTTCTGCTTACGCTCACAGGCCTCAGCATCACCCCAGGCTCATCCTCCTGCCCCAGACAAAGCAGAACTTACAGGGAGCTGGAGTCAAAAGGGCATTTTCTCTGTTGAAGGTGCCTGCTCATCTGTAAATATGATTAAGGATGGCTTTTTCTTGGGAGAGGCTGGGTGCTCCCTCAGTTTCTCTTTGAAGTTGGCCAGCTGCATTCAGTGAACAATCCCTGAACAATCCCGGGTGAAGGCAGGCTGCAGGGCACTGCTCATTAACTCCCCTGGGCAGGCCAGGCTTGGGGTAGAGAGCGAGTTCTTCACATGCTGATTGTCCCTTGTCCTTTACAACTAGTTATCCCTCCCACTCCCCCAGCCCTCCTTTTTTCTCTGGAGGGAAGAAAGAGACATCTTTTTGTTTAGTTTCCCTTCCCCTACATTCCTGCCCTGACTCTTCTTGAGGACTGAAGGTCTGGGGTAGATGTTTATCAAAGCTGTAAATACTGAGTTGCTTGGAGGTGTAATCATGAGACACACACATACACACACATCTTTCTGCTTTCTAGCTACTGCTGGGTTATATGCCAAACAGGTAAGAGGCACTCATTTACACTTCATAGGAGACAGCTGCAGCTAACTTGGCTCAGCCCCGAGGTTTTCCTAGGGAGGTTTTTGGCTGCAAAAACTGAGTGAGTGACTATCATTTGGCAGAAAGAGAGTGGTGGGGGAGGGGCATGAAAAGGTAAAAGAACCTCACAGGAACAGGGAATTTTCTAATTTTTCCCTCTGGTTAAACCAACTCCTATGTTATTTCATTACCAAACAATTGACCAAGTAGTGGATAATTCTGAGTGCAATGTTGCTGACAGAAATAGTTTCACTTCATAAAAAAAAGTTTCCTCTGAAATTTTGTGGTAGAAAAGTGTCCTACTCCAGCCCCCATGCAGCCTAGCACTGGAAATCAAGCTGTGACTGCTTCCCTTGTCTCTGTGTCCCTGCAGACGTGTGGCACTGCTCCGGGAGCCTCCTGTGCTGAGTCTGAGTGCGGGGGTTTGAACTGCAGAACAGATGAAGGACAGAAGAAGTGTGGAGGTCCTGGCTGTGATGGGCTGGTGACTGTAGCTCACAACGCCTGGCAGAAGGCTATGGATTTTGACAGAGATATCCTCAGTGCATTAGCAGAAGTTGAGCAACTCTCCAGAATGGTAATATGCCAAATCAATTGCTAAGATAGTAAAAAAAAAGGAAAAAAAAAAAAATCTTTCTGTTGTAACATATACACTAATTGACAAAGTATGTGCTGGTTTTCTGCGGAAAATACTTCTTTTGAGTTGTGTAACTTCATCATGCTTGTAAATATCTTCAGAAAGGGAGCTTACTAAAGTGAAGCTTCATGGATAACTAAACATCAGCCTGAGTTGTTTAAGCTAGCACTGGTGGTATGGATCAGGGCCAGTTTCCAAGTGTTCTGTGAGTTTTATGAGAAAAAGCATTCCTTGTTACTACTACTCCTGACTCCAGATGAATTGTTTTAAAACAAGCCCTAAAGCATAAGAAGATAAGCAAGCAAGCCTTCCATTTTCCTCTCTTTAGGTTTCTGAGGCAAAACAGAGAGCAGATGAAGCAAAACAAAATGCACAAGCAGTTTTGCTCAAAGCCAATGCCACAAAAGAGCAAGTGGACAAAAGCAATGAAGATCTGAGAAATCTTATTAAACAGATTAGAGACTTCCTAATGCGTAAGAACATTACATTTTAATTATATTTTACTTCTTTGTTTGTGAAAACTAGCTTTACATCTGTATTATCTTCCAAGGGTTAATGCAGTAGTTGTCATCATTTCCCCTACCTCTCCCAGACAGACAGACAGTGTGTATGATGAAATCTGGAAACATGAGAAAATCTAAGTGAAAACCAAAATAATAAGAATGTGAGAGCAAACTGTGACATGTACTTGTGTGCATTTCAGCTGAGGCTGTTGTACCGCTGTACTTTTCCAAGTATGTATGTGAGTTCTGGCTAAAAAGACAAAGCAGTATTAAAGGGGAAGGAAGTCAGAAACTGCATTTCTCTCTCTGTAAGACAGCAGGTAAAGGTTAAATGAGAGCCTTGTTTGCCAGCAGCCCATTCTTTGCCTGTTTGCTCAGGGCTGACAATCCTTGGAGCACAAATAAATTTATGTGCAGCTGTTGGTTTTGTTTTCTGTGGCTTGGGTCCTCCCCAGAATGGTGCAGCTGAGCACCAAGATCTTCAAATGGCTTCCAAGAGAGCTACGCCAGCAGGGCCTATACACCTGCTGGGCCTCTCCTGAGAGGGAAGTTTTGCCTTGGGAAGCAGTTTTAACACCTTGATTTTCCATAATTCTGGGTAGGAAGTTTTCCCATGATTTTCCTTCTTAAGGAAGCAGCTGAACAAGAATTTGAGTGCTGAGACATGACAAAGGGAAGCTTTTACTCACATCTTTGTAATTTGTGTCCATCTGCTAGAAGACAGTGCTGACCTGGATAGCATTGAGGCAGTGGCTAATGAAGTGCTGAACATGGAGATGCCAAGCACTCCCCAGCAGCTGCAGGCCCTGACAGAAGATATTCGTGAGCGTGTAGAAAGCCTTTCTGATGTTGAGGTCATTCTGCAGCAGAGTGCTGGAGACATTGCCAGAGCAGAAATGCTACTGGAGGAAGCTAAAAGAGCAAGGTATGCAGCCCTGTTTCATCTCATTGTATCAGAAAATGCATGATGTGAATTCTCATTCCTTCAGTAAGGGGCAAAACCAGCCCGTTGCAGCATATATTTTCTTTACAGTTCCAAAGTAAGAGCATTTTTAGCATTAACAGTCTTGCTCCACAGCAAAGGTGCAACAGATGTTAAAGTCACTGCAGACATGGTGAAAGCAGCACTAGAAGAAGCTGAAAAAGCTCAAAATGCAGCTGAAAAAGCCATCAAACAAGCTGATGAAGATATTAAAGGAACTCAAGACCTGCTGACTTCAGTGAGTTCTTTATGAGTATTTCTTAAGATAATAGAAACAGCACCAAGTCTGATGCTTAGAAACTGATGTAAGCCTGTCTAGGGAAGGTTCCTGGTTACTGCAAAGCAAAGGTTGCAGTTAAAATGCATCTAAATCATTCCTGCCTTCACATCAACTTTTGAGTGAGTGTGACAGATGCTAGGGGACTATTTGCTCATGAACAAACCCAACTAGACAATAACAAAAAAACTACCAAAAGGCTTTTCTCACCCTGTAACCTGCACCAGCCAAGTAAAATGAGCAGGACTGTAGCCCTCTAACACAGCAGGTCTGACAAGACCCCTGGCAGGCCACACCTGTCAGACACACTGGTTGTGTATTGGTGTGCTCAGGATCATCCACCACTGCAGCACCAGACTAAAATAAACAAATGCTGGATTGAAGTGCCAAGTGCTGCAATCTTGTCAGATAACGTATTTGCAAACTTCATCTCAAAGCCCTCATGAGGCCACAGTGCTATCTATACTTGTGAAGCTTGGCCAGTTTAGAAGCTTCACAAGTCCATTATCACATTATGGAGTCAAATGGCTGAAGTTTTGTCAGCAGATTAGTCAACTCTTGCATGTATAAGGCAATTAAATACTTTTTAACCGTGTTCCTTAATGCTTTTGCAGCCCCATATGTACCATTCTCAAGCAGTGAGCTCTTCCACCCTGACTGCAACGGGCCATTTTTAACAAAACTAAAACACTGTTTTTAACTCAGATCTATGGACAAAAAATAGTTAGTTGAGCAGGGTTTATGGAGAAAGTTTAGTATTATATCCATTGTCTTTTGAAAGTCTCATTCTTCTTTCTCCTAGATTGAATCTGAAAATGCAGCATCTGCAGAAACGCTGAACAATGCTACCATACGTCTTTTTGAGCTAGAGAAAAGTGTTGAAGACCTTAGGCAAAAGGCTGCTACAAATTCAGAGAACGTGGGAAATATAGAAGACAAAATTATTAGTGCAAAACAAAATGCTGAAGAAGTTAAAAAGGTGAGAAGTTCAGGACCAATCCTAAAAAAAAAGCCAGCAAAACTCCCCCCAGGTTTGGCTAAAGGGAGATCAACGAATACATGTGATCAATCACATTTATTGTTCATATTCTGTGGGTAAAAAATACTCCAACATTTATGCTCTTATCAAAGATAGCTGATACTTTGGTATCAGATCCTGAGAGAGAGATGTATTGGGAAGTTTTCAGGTTCTGAAATAGCTGCAGGAAACCTGTCAGCCTTTCACAGATAGGTTTCTGTTCCGCAGCTTTACTATCTGTCACAGGAGAACTGCTAATTTTTTTTTTCACTTGTATAGAGTATTTATGGTTCTATGACAATGATAGATTCAGGACAAACAAAACAGAATTTGGCATATACAGAATCAAGCAACAGGAAAAGTAATTAACATAAAACTGAAGTAATTGCTAAATATCAGAGATGCAAGATTTTCTCTGCAAACATATGGCATTGCTCTCAGTGTTTACTACGCACTTTCGTAATAGCAAAAGAATGTTCATTAATGAAACACTCAACCAATCTGCCAAAGGAAGTTTCATTGCTCTCATCTCTTGTCTGTAGTTAGCCCACCAATCTCCAGAGAGCTATTTTCTGACAGGAGAGCTGCATTATCCATCAACTCAACAATATCCAAATACTAAGTAGTATTTCAGGTGCTGTCAAGTAAACACAAGAGAATTCCAGTGCTGCTGTGGTTTATCTTGCTTAATGGTTGAATTCACTTGGGCCATAGGACTTCTTAATGTTAACTCCACAACAAAAAGCACAGCTGAGAAATCAAACTCACAACTTTGCCAGCACCTTCTCCAACACCAACTGGGCAGCTAGTTCAGTTCTTGCTACTGAAAGGGTAGCAAGGGTATTCCTCCCTAGGTGCAGCCACTCAGCCAGGAGCAGTGCCACGTGTAGCCTTCCAGCGGTTCTAGGGCCCCTGGCTTCCATTAGTTACAGAACCCTGTAATTGAATCCTGTAAATCTCTGCCAAGTGCCAGTACTGAAGCTGTAAAACAGCCACAGATCTGCAAAGGAGCAACTAATGAGCCTTCGCCACAGCTCTTAGTCTTAGATAGGAAGTAGGAAATACCCTGACACCGTTTCTGCTTTTGTTAACTGAGCTCCCAGCATAGTCTCTCCTTGCACCCCGATTAGTAAAGGACAGAGAGAGGAAATGGCAGCTCCCGCTGTATTGGCTTCGCATGAGCTCCATCTTGTGCTTGAATTGGGAACAGGTCCTCAACGACGAGCTGAGCGGCAAGTACAGAACGGTGGAAGAGCTCATTGCCAAGAAGACACAGGAGTCGGCCGAGGCCAGGAGGAAAGCTGGCATGTTGCAAGATGAAGCTAAAGCCTTGTTGGCTCAAGCAAACAGCAAACTCCAGCTGCTCAAAGGTAAGGCTGTTCTGAGGAGGTAATTTGGCACCTTAGAACATGAAGCAATTGCACACTGTTAAACCAGCTATTCATCAGCAGAAGGGAAAAAGAAAAGGTACTTATTTGTTACTGGGGCTTGATCTGCTTTCCTTATTCTTATGGACACAATACAGTCTTTTGAAGCAAAGATTTCTATAAAATAAGCTGAAACTTACAGGTGAGACACTAACTTCTGGTATGGCACCTCTCACTGCTCCCAGAACCACCACAGGGAAGAAACAAAACTACTCCGCTCAGGACAAGGATTCATCTGTTCCAGCAAGACCCCCATCTTCAAAGAGTACTCCCCCCACCCTACCCTGGAAAGCTCTTAAAACAAAAGCTAATCAGGCCACAGGAGTTCCAGTTTACAGATTAATTTAACATTTACTGTTGACAAAGTTGATTGAACCAGGAAGAGGCAATCTGCCCCTTGCTACCAGAGACAGAGAGACAGTAAATTTTCCAGGCCAGGAACTCATTCTTCCCTTCCTCGCTACTCCTGCACAGTTACAGTGACTTGCTGAATAGTCTTAATCATCACAAGCCAAAAAATTTCACTGTTCAGTAAAAGCCACCATAGAGCAAAGAATAACAATTATTTTAAACCTCAAAATATACTTTTGCATTTTCACCTGTGGAAAATAACTTCTTTGTTCCTTTACATCCCTATGTTAAGAAAAAAAAAAGGTGCCATTCCAGCCTTTGTTGATCTTTGGGGGTTTTTTTTGTTTGTTTTTAGGTTTTTTTTCCCCAATCAGAATATCTTTGACAATAGAAATAAATTTGAATAGCAGTTTATCCGTAACTATAATGATTTACATTTCACTGCATTAAAACACCACTAGTTAAGCTGCTTTTCCCCTTCCTTTGCCTACAGATTTGGAGAATACATATGAAAACAACCAAAGAGTTCTGGAAGACAAAGCCAAGCAGTTGGTGGAGCTGGAAGAGACAGTTCGCTCCCTTTTACAGACAATCAGCCAGAAGGTTGCCGTTTATAGCACTTGCTTATAAACAGAAGCAGGAAGTGCTTGTGTTCAGGGTGTGTTTTACAAGTATTATACTAGTTCTTTTTGACCTGGTAAGGTGAACAGGTTTTATATTGACTTTAAAGTCAGAGAACCAAAGAAAAGTAACTTTTTGATGTTGAAAATAAACAGTACTTTTGTATCACTGTATGTACCTAGTATGACTCATTAAGTTCCTTCCTATTTTCAGTAGCTGCAATGGTACATCAATTAATCCTTTAGCAAGTCTTGTTCTTAAACTGGTTAGAGATCTAATAAAATCTTGGCTTGAACTATGTAGTTCTGAAGAAGATTTCCTATTACTATGAAATATGGTATGGTGACTCAGACCAAATCACCAGTGAACAAAGAAATATCATCCACGTGTAGTTAGTTATGCCACAGTACTCAAAAAGGATTGTGTATGCCCTGCATGATACCCATGTAGGCTTAAGACTACTTTCATGTCACTATGAAATACTTGATATGTAGAGTGAAAACAGAGGTCAGCACTGAAAGTATGAATGCACCATTTAAATTTATATGATAAACCAAGCTTGGAATCACAAAATAAGCAGAGTTGGAAGGGACCGGCAAGGGTCATCAAGTCCAGCTCCCGGCCCTGCACAGGACACCCCGAGTCACACCATATGCCTGAGAGTACTGTCCAAAGACTCCTTGAACTCTGTCAGGTTTGGTGCTGTGACCACTTTGCTGGGGAGCCTGTTCCAGTGCCCAAGCAACCTCTGGGTGAAGAACCTTTTTCAAATATCCAACATAAACCTCTCCTGACACAACTTCAGGCCACTCCATGAGCACTGGTCACCAGAGAGAAGAGATCAGTGTCTGTCCCTCCTGTTCCCTTCATGAGGAAGGTTCCAGAACTGCAAGGCAGTCTCCCCTCAGTCTCCTCCAGGCTGAGGAGAGAAGAAGTGATCTCAGCCACTCCTCATACAGCTTCTCCTCAAGGTCCTTCACCATCTTTGTGACCCTCCTTTTGGACACTCTCTAATAGTTTAATGTCTTTTTATATACTGTGGGGCCCAAAATTGCCCCCAGCACATGAGGTGAGGCTGTCCCAGAGCAGAGCAGGACAATCCCCTCCCTTGCCCAGCTGGCAATGCGGTGCCTGATGCCCCCAGTACATAGATGGTGCTCCTGGCTGCCCAGGCACTGCTGACTCATATTCAACTTTCCATTATCCAGGACTCCCAGGTCCCTTTCCACAGTGCTGCTTTTCAGCCTCTCATTCCCCAATCCATCCATACATCCAGGTGCAGAATCTGGCACTGTCCCTTGCTGAACGTTCAATGGTTACTGATTGCCCAGTTCTGTAATTTGTTAAGGTCTCTGTGCAGGGCCTCTCTGCCTTCGAGGGAATCAACAGCTCCTCCCTGTTTTGTATCATCTGCAAACTTGCTTGGTATCCCTTCCCGTCCTGCCTCCAAGTCATTAAGGAAGAGCACAGGGCTGGAGTCCTGTGGAACCCCACTAGTGACAGGTCACCACTCTGATGTCACCCCAGTTACTGTAACCCTTTGTGCCTGACCTGTCAGTCAATGATGTGTTTATCCAGCTGTGTGCTGGACGTTCTGGCCAGAAGGATCCTGTGAGAGATGCTACCAAAAGCTTTGCTGAAATCCAAAAAGGTTACATCAAGGCTTCCCTTGATCAGCTATGTGGGTTATCTTGTCATAAAAGGAAATCACATTTGATAAGCAGGACTTTTCTCTCATGAAGTCATGCAGTCATGACTGCAGTCTTTCTGGTGTTTCTTGATACCTCCCAGAATAATCTTCTCCATAACTACCAGGCACTGAAGTGAGACTGACAGGCCTCTGACTGACTGCCAGTTTCCAGAGTCCCCCTTGCCCTTCTTGAAAATCAGGGACAACTTTCACTAGTTTCAGTCACCTGGGACCTCTCCAGATGCCCAAGACTGCTCCTCAAAAAAAAAAAAAAATCAATCAACAGGCATTTTGTGATTACATCAGCAGCTCCCTGAGGATTCTTGGATGAATTCCATCAGCTCCCATAGATTTTGTAGGGATCCAGCTGGAGCACATCCTGCACAATTCATAGTCCTCAAGCTCAGGGCACTGAGACTCCCCTGGTCCATCATCTGTGATCATCTGTGTTGAAGACAGAGGCAAAGATAGTGTTAAATATCTCTGCCTTGTCCCTGACCCTGTTTATGATGTGACCATCCTCATCCTGTAATGGGACAATGTTATTTTTACACTGCCTATTGCCATTAATATATTTGAAAAAACTCTTTTTATTGTCCCCCACAGTTCTGGCAACTTCAACTCCAGCTGAGCTTTGGCCACATGAATTTTCTCCCTACAGTGGCCAGCAGCATCTCTATATTCTTCCCCTGGTACCTGGCCATACTTCCACTGGGCATACACCTTCCTTTTTCATCTTGTTTCCAAGAGAAGATTTCTGTTTAACCAAGCCAGCCTTCTGCCTCACCTGCTTGACTTCAAACACCTGGGAATTACCTGTTCCTGTGCCGTTAGGAGATGATGTTTAAAAAGTGACCAGCACCGATAGCCTCAGCACCTGAGAAAGCATTTTTCTAGGGGACCTTATTAATTTAATTCCCTGAGCAGCCTGAAGTTCTGCTGTCCTCATGTTCAGAGCTGAGGTTTTGCTGGCATTTTTCCTCCTATCATCAGGGACTTTAAGCTCCATCGCTTTGTAGTTGCTGTGGCCAAGACGGCCACCACTCTCTACTTTGCTTATGAGATCCACTCTGTTGACAAGCAGTAGATCAAGGAGGGAATTTTTCCGAGTCATCTCCCTTAGAACCTGTCCCATAAAGTTGTCACCCAGGTTTTAAGGAATCTTCTGGCCCAGGTGTGATGCTCCCAGTTAATTTCTGGCAAGTTGAAGTTCCCCATAAGGTCGAACAGAGTTCATTTGGAAGCATCTCTTAGTTCCTCAAAGAATCATTCATATGCATCATCATCCTGGCTGGGAAGTTTACATATAGTAGGCTCCCACAATGACATCTGCATGATTTGTTTGCCCCTTGATTCTTACTCAGACCATTGCCAACATTCTAACCCTTCTATTACATACAGTGCTACCCCTCTGGCTCTTCTGCCCTGCCTATCCCTCCTGAAGAGCCTGTCATCACCCAACAGGCTTGCCACTCACAGCAAGCCAGCTGATCCCACCAGCTTTCACTTACACCAATGATGCCAAATCTATGGGACTGGGACAAAGCCTCGAGCTCCTCTTGTTTGTTTCTCATGGTGTGTGCATTAGTGTAGAAACATTTCAGGAAGATTATGCCTTTCTGGGAAAGGAACTACAAAGTTCACAGGGCATGTGAATCAATTAAGGAGCTGTACACAGTTCTAAGAACAGCCTGTACTTAACACGAATGATGTGCACGAGCAGCATCCAGTTCACCATAATTTCAGCTCAAAGTTATCTGTATTACAGTGCACCTTCAGAGAGCTGTACAGTATGGCACAAACTGATTCACAGCTACGAACATCCATCAGCTACACAAGTCAGCACCCAAAACTGCAATGTGTTTGCACATCCTGACTGCTAACTCAGAATCCTGGGGTCAATCTGTGTATGTTCTTTGACTGACACCTTACCTAACCTTGACTATTATCATAAAAATCAGGACAACTACGGCAGGATACAGCACCACCTAAGCAAAATGAAGGGCATTATGGTTAAATAAATAATTATCCCTAAGCTCCAAATCAGTTGAAGGAATTTATCATCACAGTAGCATCATGCATGATTCACTGCCAGTACAGTCAGCAGCTGTTACAAAGTGCCAATTTGGCAGCACTCACGCCTAACTGCCATAAGACCATTGACAGGTGGCTCAGCAGCTCATCTTACTTTTACAAACACTCTTTTTGTACACTTCAACTAGAATGGGAATGACAGCAAGAGAAGTAACAAAAATAATTTTAAGGCCTTGATTTTTAAGTGTCTGGAAAACTATAATCTCCAGTACAGACTTAGTAGTAGTATTGATTTTAAGTTCCCCCGGCTTTTCAAACTTCATTTAACATAAAATGTAGCAGTAAGACTGGCTACAAGTATTCAAGAGGTGAGGGAGTGGACACAAAGCTGTTTCTGAAAGAGCAAGGCTTCTGGGAAGAACTTGCAAATCACATGATTTGCACATAACATTTACCTGTGTTAAGCTAGAAGTGATTCTGAAATGCCAAGATCATTGGAAGAATCAAGCTTTTCTGTCCTGTTGTCTCACCTTTGCTTTCCATTTGGCAGCTTCCTACTAACACCTGAAAGCAGATCCACATTAATTCACTAACCCAGCATATCCGTGAATCAGATGGTGATAAGCTTAATGAGGTGTCATGGTTTAACTCCATCTACATTTAAAGTAGAAGTTAAGGAAATAAACCACAATGAAGAAGAGTATTACTGCTGTTTTGCTGATTAACTGGTATAGTAATGCTGGCATCCATATCCATCACTCCCTATGGATAATGGATCAATACTTGAATAAGAAGCTATAAAGAAAGCTAGAAAGATATAACCATCTTGTCTATACACAAAACCAAGTAGCTCTTGCACCACTTTCTCAATGTGCACTTCTCATTCCATTGGCATAATGAAAAAGGACATGCACAATCCCAGCAGGTATTAAGGTTTCCTTCAAGGCAGAAGAGCCTGGCAAAAAAAGAAGAAATGGCACCTTGAAAAAGAAGTTAAAATGAACTACTGGATTTGGCTATGCTCCATACACATGTTAAAGATCTTCCCAAGACGCTGTTTGTGAGCTTCCTCACATATTCAACAACCTAGACACTACAAAGATCCAATCAGCAAACCAAATCCAAGAAGACGCTCCAGCCATGTCAAATATTTATCAAGCTCTCTTGCTACAGAAGAGACAGAAAGAGAAACAAAATAGAAATCAGAGGAGAAGAAAGTATGTCTTAATTGTGTGGAGAGCTGACACTGCAGCCCTTATGTGTGGAAGGTACAGAATAACCCTCATGTCATAGCACTTAACAGCAAACACTGCTTCACTACCCAGTTTTAGCATTTCAAGTTTAAGAGAGCTGGACAATGGAAGCTTTAAAACCAAAAAAGATTAGGTAGCAGTACAATGAATTTGTCTTCAATTTTTCATTTCTCCATCAGCACTCAATTTTTCCCCTTTTAAGTTTTCAATATGAAAACATGACATGGAGAATCACACAGAGTAATTTTCTCTTTAAAACGTCAATATAATTTTAATTCATCCACACGAGTCCCTCTTCTCCCAACATCCCAGCACTATTAGGTCAAAAGTTTTGGTACTCACATGTAAGAAGTAGGTTAAATACCAAAGTTAATCCCTTCAGAATGAAATACATTTTTGTGCGGAAGTGACAGTGGCATTTTAAGTGCCAGTGGCATTTTAAGTGCCAGCATTCAACTGGTTTATTGTATCACTACTTCAAATAAGAAAAACACAAGGTATGCTGGACAGTTATCCAGAGCTCTGACCACCACACCTGAATCCCATGCAGCAGCAAAATGTTTGGTTTTGAAAAAGAAAAGAGTTGTATCAGGCTGCTTTTCTACAACATTCATAGTGTAAATAAACATGTCATTTAAAGTACTTAATTTACAGAGACTGGATAATTCCACTTGTTCCAATTCTATTCTGGATAATTCTACTTGTTTAAATATCTGATGTTTAAAGTTATCATATTCACTTAAGTCAGTCCTAAAATTCTCAGACTCAGCCTTCCATAAGGGCCCACAGTCCATTTTCAGAGATGTACTATGTATGTACAAAGATCTGCTCTTTCATTTTAGAAGTTGATAGCTTTGCCAAAGGATGCTGCTAGGTTTGCTTCCCTGAAGGCTTCTGACACTGTCTGTAGAGAGCAAACACAAAAAGTTACAAGTCATTAACAGCTACATGGAGTAACAGCATGTCTGTGTAATGGTGTTCAACAGTCCCTTTAGAAAACACTTACTGGATGGGCATGACAAACTCTGGCTACATCTTCACATGATGCTCCATATTCCATAGCAAGGGCAGCTTCATTCACCATTTCACCAGCACCCTGTAATTTAATGGTACTTGCAATTAGCACAAATGCTTATGCAGTTGTCCAGGTTCTCCTGAATCAGTAACAGCTTATATATAAGCATTTTCTGCTAAAAAAGGTAAGTTATGTTTTAACCAGCACTTCAGCTGTGTTCTAATGTAATTCGTAAGTACTTAATCTATTTGGTGACTGTACTCAAAATCTAGCATAAATCTAAACATTAATGAGAGTATTTGTTTTCTCATTCCTGAGAGTTGTGCAAAAGCTGGGCATTTTTCCATGAAAGGAAACCTATCCAAAAGTTCAATGCTTCCCTGAAAAGTTTAATAGATAATTAGATAAACAAAAGCATGTTGCTACACCTATACCCTCATTTTTACTTGCTGTATTTATGCACATTTACTAAAAAAATGTTACCTTTGAGGAGTCAAAAATAGTTAAATCTCCTCTTAGATTTTTAGCACTCAGATCCACAACCTAAGATTTTTCTCCCAGTCCTTTCCCAATGAAGAAAATCAGATTTATTGGTGAGACAGACAAAGTTGTGCTTCCTTTAAGGCATGTTGGTTTCTAAATTACTACAATTGCAAGAGAAAGTAACTAGCATAGGATCTTATCGAGAGCAGTTTTGGTGTTTCTCTTAAAGAAAGCTGTACATAAAAATGTATGGAAGTGTTTCTGAAAACATATTTTGAAAAAAAATATTTACAGCTAAGAAACAAAAGAGAAAGATTAGGGTCTAACTTTGATGAAAAACACCCAAAAAATCCCTAAACAGGGGAAATCCGAAAGGTTTTCTACTCTAAGTTCCATGAATTACTGACCCCAGATTTGGTGACTGCAGCATAAGATTACCACCTTTGCTGAAGTCTTTAGTTGGAGAGACGGGACAAAAGAAAACACCAATGAAAAAGCCACAGTTTTTTCAGCTCCCTCAACTTCCAAAAGTTGAATCACCAATTTCTGCTGTTTTCTCAAATATTTGGCAGTACAAACATCACCACAACAACAAACATCACCACCAAAAACCTGACCACACAAAACTGGTGAAAGAAACAAATAACCATAGCAATGAAGAGGGAAAAAACAAAAAGCTGGGCTTAACACCAAAGTAACTAAAAAGTGGGAAGGAGGGCAAGGGTACAGAACTGTAAAAAAAAAAAAAAGTATGGTGACCTCAAACCTTCCTATTTACAAACACTACTTCTAACTCAACAACTCTGCAACACTAAATAAAAAGAATGTTACAAGGCCAAAAAAGTACAATTAATGATACTTACTGAGCCTAAAATGTGAGCACCCAACATCCTGTCTGTTGACTTTTGACTAAGTATCTTCACCATGCCATCTGTGTCAGCATTTGTCTTTGCTCTACTGTTCGCAGCAAATGGAAATTTCCCAATTTTGTATTCTACACCCTGCAAAACAGATGTGTTACTGAGTTAATGACCACCAAGAACAATGTAACCAACTGTTACTTACAAGAACACAAGCAGTACAGAATTGAAACCGGAGACACAGAGGAATGTACATGAACAACCACCAAAAGTGGTGTAAGAGTGTACAAAAAAACATTAACTTGAAAACAAACAACATTAATGTCACAGAATGCAAATCATTAAAGAGAACTGTGGTTCTTGGGAGACTGGCATGCATAAGGGCATCATTCACTCACACCCCCTAAGCAATAAATTCAAATGCAGAGATGTGGATAAAGTAGCTAGATAAACAACTAGAGAGTGAAACCAGGCCCAAAGTGGAAAAACAGTTTTTGTCTGAAAAGAAAACAAGCAGTACCTCTTCTTTCAGCTGTTCTTCTGATTTGCCAACCCAGGCCACTTCAGGGTGAGTGTAGATCACAGAGGGAACGCAGTTATAGTCAATGTGAACTGCTCCCCCAGCCATGCCTTCTACACAAAGAATGCCTTCATCCTCAGCTTTGTGGGCCAGCATAGGTCCAGCAACTACATCACCAATAGCATAGATGCTATCAGACCAATGAAACAGAATAAGATACTGTTTAAAAAAGTCCTAGCACACCTGGGCTACCTTACATAACAGTCTGTTTGATACATGCTACTGAAAACTTTAAGCAAAACAGATTAAAATACTACATTTTAGCAGTTTCCACAGAATGATCACGCTTCAAGAGGTACTTAGTGAAATAAACAATGACTTTTAAATTACGAAACTTCAAAGTCTGACTAAAAATTTTAGCTGCTGAAATGATACAGATATCTTCAGTTTTCTTTTCAGGAAAGTAAAATATGTTCTGTTATTAAAAACCAGAAGTGCTTTAGTAGATTAAATTTTAAAAATAAGTGTTCTGCATAAAAAAAGTTAAAAAAAATTAGTCTTACTTACTTTGGAATCTTGGTTTGGAATCTGTTGTTGACTGGAATTCTTCCCCTCTTATCAAGTTCAATTCCAATTTCCTCAAGACCTAGATTTTTTGTAAAAGGACGCCTACCGATGCACACGAGGAGCACATCACAAGTTATTACTTCTGCCTTGCCACCAGCAGCAGCTTCAACACTACAGCAAAATAAGAAGCAAAAATGCTAAGCTGTAAACCTGCAGCCTTATCTCTCTGTGGCTAGTAACTAATACGACCCAGATGGTGACCTCCTGGCTGGGTCTGGCAACTGAAGCCCTTCATTCAGCCTGCCCCAGGCTTCCTCCTTGCAAGAGTTGAACACTAGAAGAGGCAGGAAGGGACAACCCCTCTTACTACATTTCTTAACAATTGTTAGAGAAATTCAGGGTATATTTTCAATAGCAAATAGCATGACCTGATAGGATCAAACCTGTACAGCAAAGTAATTGCTGCTGAGTACTTGCCACCCAAAATATATATACTTTGGGGTGGGGCAGGGCCATGTATTCTGAGCAAGCTTTCTTCTGGCCCAGGAACCAGGCAACTGTTAGCAGCTGTCCTGCATCCCATGCATCCCTCAAGTGTATCTTGTGTTTAACTGCACCCAGAACAAGTTCAGTTCATGTACTCTGACAGCACAAAAACCAAAGCATGGGAAGTGAGGATAATTGGAAGTGTGTTTCAAAAGCATACTCTGAAAAGTCTAAAAGTAGAAACAGACTACATGAGAGATCCAACCAGCATCAGCATAGCATGTAAAGAAGTCCAAATCTTGGACTTTTACAGTGATGGAGGACAGACTATTTCAAGCTACAGTGATACAGCAAGTCACCACATTAAGACACCAATGAAAAAAACATTTAAGCTTATTTCTGTGACATAACATCAAGCATTTTTTTTAAGCTACAGTTTCTGCATAGAGAATCCATTAACACAAACAGAAGTAGTGCATACTTACGGACTTTTACAAAGCAAATTTGCTTTGTGTGTTTCTATATTAACTCTTCCTCTATAAAACTTTAAAGATCTTGAGTATGACCACTAAAATAGACTCTTTGGGTAGTTCCACTTATTTCTGTTCAAGAACAGTAATATCTCTGCCATGCTTATTCTAAGACAAGATGACTTTCCAGTAAGTAGCCAAGAATTAATGGCTTGGAAATGACTGTATGGACAATCGTGGTATTTATGCTAATTATATCAGAAGCAAATACCTTCCATAAAAATAATGATTTAGCGTTCTGTTTTTATTACTGATCTTATTTTAACAGTGGTTTTATGCCAGCAAGCCCTCAACTCAAGTCAATGGAACCTCTCCTATGTAAGCAACTTAGTTCTTAATAAAACCAAAATTATGAGTTCTGTAAGTTACAAAGGAGGATAAACATTTAATTGCATTAAAAAATTAATTTGCATTCTTGTTTCAAAAAAAAAAAATCAGACTGCATTTTTAAATAGGTTTGATGGATTGGAAGGAAGAATATATTTAACATTAAACTAAAGGAATGCCAAACACTTACGCTACATCTATTTTCCCATCTGGTCTCTTGGTAGCACCAGTAACTTTGGTGTTCAATTTAAACTTGAATCCCTGCTTCTGAAGAATACGTTGGAAGTTTTTAGAGATCTCCATGTCAATTCCCATTCCACCTACATGGCCCATGAACTCAACAGCTGTCACATCTGCACCGAGGCGTTGCCAAACTGAACCCTGCAGTCACAACGGTAAAGGTAAAAAGAGTTTTTGAAAAGCAAATTTCAGATACTTTAATATTTACAACAGACTGTAAACTCTTCCAAAGCAGAATAACATGTAACAGCAAACTGACCAGTTTCTACAAACATGACAACATAAAACAAGTGCAACTTTTCCCAGCCTTTCCACAAAAAGATTTATAATTGCTTATTTGGAGACTCAGGGAATTAGGCTTTTAAAGAAATAGCAAACAAAATGACTAAATATAACTCATGTATGTTTTATGTTACAGGTATAGAAGAAAGTCAAAATCAAAGAATCTGAAAGGAAAACCCAAAGGGAATTGCTTGTGGTGTTCTAATACCACTACTAATTATTCAAAACAATACTACATTAGGGAAACTTTACAAAAAACCACTGCTGGTCCTGTCTGCATTTATAACCTTAACCATGATCATCAGCCTCACCAACAAAATCCATGTACACCCTATTTACCTGCATTTACCCACATCCACCCAATACAGAATTCACTTTGCTTACTCTTTCCCAGCTTAATGGTCAGCTGGCTAAGCAACCACTTGGCAGATGGGCACAGCTTCAAGCAGTTGCAAGACCAGCAAATATAAATTCTATTTGAAACATGTGGTGTGAGGCAAAAGGACTCAAATCAAGATGTACTACAAAGTCTCCACCCTTTTGGTTGATAAAATACATACTATCAGATCACATTAAACATCTCTTAAGACTAACTGCTAAACACAAGAATTTATCCTGACTATCCTGGCATCCCCTTACATCACTACTCCTTCAAAAGAGAAAAATAAATATGCAAGGCCCTGTATGTTCCTCTCTCATTTCTCTGCTTATCTAACCAGCTGCAGAAGTATTGACCCAAAAAACACTTATCCGAGCTTTTCTGGTAAAAAATGGAGCTAGCAGGCTATGAAGTGTGAACAGGTTCATTACAGCTCACTGAACTGTTAAATCACAGCAACACCATCCAATACAACAAAAAATAACACCTTTTTCCTTTATAAATTAAAGGCCAAATGGTTTAAATATCCTCTCACCAGTTCCACACCAATGACTCCTGCACCAATGACAACCATCTTTTCAGGAACTTTTTTCAGCGACAGCGCACCAGTGGATGACACAATGTTATCTTCGTCAATCTAATGTCAAAGAAATGCACAAACGGGGTTTACAATATCTTTTACTGTATACAAAACACACTATACTATATACTATACTATACTACTAAACATACTATACTATATACTGTATACAAAACACACAGAAGGTGAAGTGCAATCAGGTGCAAACCATTATTATACATTAAATTTGTGGCTATGAGACACTGAAAAGGAAGTACAATTAAACTCAAATACGTACGGTAATTCCAGGGAAGGGAGCAACTTCTGAGCCTGTGGCTATGAGTATGTTCTTTGTATTGATAATTTGTGTGCTGCCATCTTCTTTAGTTGCAGTGACTTGGTTTTTGCCAGTTATTTTTCCAAACCCAGACACATGTACAACCTTTAGTAATCAGAATACAGTGAAGTCAGATTCAAATATGTAAGTCAGGCTACATTTCACCTGAATCTCACTAATGCTTAAGAGATGCTGCTAAAACATCTCTCTGCAGCACTACCTGGTACAAATCACAAAGTAACTGTACACTATTCTTTTAAGCAGATTAAGAATGAAGGCACTGGGCATTCAAAAGTTTTCTGGAAGAGAAGCATTCAAATTCTGCCCTTATCATATCAGTCCCTCTAATTTATGTGGCAATATGAAAATGTAAAAAGTAAAAAATTCAGATCAGAAAAATGGATATACATCAGTATATAATCCAAACTAACCTTGTTTTGTTTAAATAAATGAGCAATTCCACCTGTTAAGGCCTTCACTGCACTACTCTTCTGTTCCATCATCTTCTCTAGATTCAAACGGATGCCTGTAACTAAGGTTAAAACAAAACAACTTACATCAAGCATTGCAGTGTGTTGATGTTAAAGAAGCTACCTCAACACAGTTAACAGCTCTGACACAGAAAGATGTGTTGAATGGCCCTACTAAATGTGAAAGGTTACATTTAACAACTGCTATGTTGAAAATTAGTATTGCACTTTTAACTATAACTTGTCTATCCATTATTCAAAGAGCAGACATGTCCCTAAGACTTCACGTGACAGATAAAGGACATTACTTCTAACTCTAAAAATGTTCTGACCAGAAAACCATACTAATCAGATTTGAAAGACTAAATTTACTTCTTGGTGGAAATCGCTTATGTTAACAGGCACTGACAGTTGTTCACTCACTTTCAATTCCTCTATTAGCAAAATCTTTTCCATGGGCCAAGTGATACAGATGTGAGTTGTTCAGCAAGGCCTAAAATAGACACACAAAATTGTGAATTCGGACACACATTCACAAGAATGACTTATTTATTATAAGGAAAAAGAATGATACTATTTGCAAATGTTCTCACTATTAAGTTTGACATATACTTATTTGAAAAGGTGTATTTCAGTCACAAATTGTACACAGTAGCTCCTATTGAAACATTCAATAAAGCTACGTTTATACATAGAAAACAGTTAAATCCACACCTATCTTTTTTGCTCATTTCACCATAGAAATTGATAATTACTC
>WEKY01045517.1:0-44855 GCA_013390045.1 Picathartes gymnocephalus | reverse complement strand
AAAAAAAAAAGAAAAAGGAGGAACTAAGTAGACTAAGTAGAGCAAAAGAAAGATAATTCTGACTGATGGCCAAAGAGAAGATACAGAAAATCTGGATGACAAAAATTTACACTAGAATGCCTGTTAAGATTTTAGCCTGTGTAGACATATTTTGAGGTTTTGTGCTGAAGTTACTACAACTGCATAGCCAGTTGTAGTATCCAGTATATGGATCCAGTATATGGATCTTCCAAATTAATAGATAAAAGTATAATAGTTTTTATACAGATTGCTATAAATTAGTAGCTTCAAATTCAGAACCTTGATAATTGTATTTTGATTAGAAATAACAATATAGTTAAGGCAGGATCTTACTAAGGAAATTGATTTTTTTGTTATAGTCACCCCAAATATAAAATTATCCATATCTTTTCAAGGACAGCAGTGTGAGTTTGCACAGACAAATCTAAAACAGGCACAGTAAGAGATTCAAAGGACATTATCTACATATGCTTGAACAAAACGAATACTATCAAAATAAGATAATTCCATTTCTATAATTTTTATCAACTGTCTTTAATTTCTCCACTTCACATAACTCTCACAGCCCCGAATCTGTAACATCCACACTACTAAAAAGACACAACCACCGCTTAAGACTTCAGCAACTAGAAAGGAAAAGAAATCCATGCCAAATGTATTATTTTGGGTGGTTTTCTGGAAAGGAATATTTGAACCATTTGTTATTGCCTTGGTGTACACAGCCTACATATCCATTTCTTAAGTTTATTACCATTCAAACAAATTCTAGATAGCATTCAAGTTTAACCACGGGTTCAGTAGTATTTTCATAAGAACTCTAAAGGATTAAAAAAAAAAAGGGACTTGACAACTTAGTTAAATAGATCCTAGCTGAGTTTCAAACTTCCAAGGTAACACTGTGTGGATTAACATTTTTGAGTGGTGCTTCGATATATTAAGATACTCTGTACTTCATTAAAATTATTATTAAAATGTTTAGAAAAATGAATATAAAATTTAAAAAAAAAATCTTAGTATGTATATTGTATTTTCTCTTTCCATGCTAATGGAACCTCTTGAGCAAAAGGATTAGAAACAGCAATACAGTTAGGAGGGATCTTGTTAAAAATATTATGTCTTTTACTACAGCCATTACAAGCCTGGCATTAGTAGTGTCTTCCTTCACCTGCTGGGTGCTATTGAGGCAGAGTCCCCAGCAACAGCACTGCTCTTACAAAGACTGAGGTCTGAAATTACTTTAAACTAGACTGACAATGTCAAATATGAAGTTCTTATTAATTTCTTCTTGCTTCTCCTTTCTTTCAGAGTGCATGTGTTGGACTCAGTTCTTTCTCTCCACACCTGCACTACTCCACACAAGCACCACTAGCCTCACCCTCAAGGCCATTCTGTACATGTTACATCCATCTTGAGGAACTCCTTCCTAATCTCCTTCCAACTGAAGCACATCATGTCAGCTGTTTATAATGAAGCTATGACAAACCATTTACACTTACCTTGGATGGAATACATCCAACATTCAAACAGGTTCCCCCTAATGTTGCATTTTTTTCTACACAGACAGTCTGAGGAAAAAGAAGAGAGGAAAAAAAAATTTTTTTTAGCAATACTATGCCACCATTTTTCCTTATAGGCTCCCTCACAATTTAGAATTGATGACAAAGACATCTGTCTATTTGTCTAGTAATTCTATCTCTACAAGTGTCTCATTAATTTCACTCCCAGATTTATTTTGCAGCTCATATTTCCCTTCCCTCCTTTTTTTGTTAACTTAAAACCCACAAAATAGCTCTTTGCAACCAAATTCTCTACCAAACGACAGCCACTGCACCATTCATACTTTCATACAAGTGCTGCCCTACTACAAAAATCTACAAAGTAAATCATAAATACAACACTCAGTCCAGTGAAAGATGTTCCCCTAACAATTACAGAAAAAAACTGCAAAAAGCAAAACATGTAAATCATGAAGATTCATAAAAACAAGAAAACAACTGGCAAGTGAACTGGCATAGATTAAAACCCCATGAAGCAATCTTTTCTTCAAAGAAAATAAAACAGAACCCCCAAGCCACAAACATTTCCTCCCACTGCTATAAAGTTGTACCAACACCTAGAAAGACAGAAAAAATAAATATCAAGTGAAGCAAAACTGAACAAAAGCAAGGTCAATACCAACAGGGATGGAAAATACTTCACACCTCCTTCTCATTAAACTGACAACATCAGAGTGTGCAAAGGACAAAAACAACTACCAAAACTTCATATAAAAACAGATCACTTGGAGAGAGAGTGGCGGGAGAGAGTATCATAAACCATTTTTGTAGAAGCAAAGGAATTTGCATCTCCTTCTTTTCAAGGTACACACATATTCAAAATAATTCTTCCTTGGTTTACACTCTTGAGAGTTCCAGTCCACTGAGAGGCAACTACCTAGGTAAAAGCCTTGCACAATTTCTTTAAATTGCTGCTTTTGTGCTAAGGTAAGGATGATGGTAACATGAATTCACCAAATCAAAGGAACATTCTAAGCCATGCTGATTCCCTACCTTCCCTTCCTCTTGTTTTAAGCACGTGAAACACAACCCAAGGGCTTTAAAAGCTGTACCATGGATCAAACAGCACCAGACTGCTCCTACTTTTACCCAACAAGGATGTTCTGCCTCATCCACTTTACATAAACTTCACTGACAAGGCCAAGCAAAGCTTTTGGAAAGCCAATACACAGAGAACACTATTGGCAATAACACTGGATGCTGTGGTGGTGATACAAGGACTCAATGCTTGTGCTGGAAGAAACAGCACTAAAATTGAAACTTAAGTAATTCAGTAGAGCAGAATCAGGTTCTTCCATGGATGGTGTAACTATACAATCTTTTTGCCAGTCTGCTAAAAACATCTGCTTACATTCCTCAAGGACACCAAAAACATTCCACGTGTTTATTCAATGCTAATGATGACATACATAAGTATGTCCAAGCATTTTCCTCTCTCTAAGTAGCTGTGGAACAGTTTAACAGAATTATTTTTTGCTATGATGAAAAACAGAATCCAGGGCACTTTTTAACCCCCGTGTGTATGGTATCCTATTGTTAATCACAGATATGAAGGATTCAAGGACAGTATTGTTCCAAGAAAAGCTGCTTTATAGCCAGCCACAAAAATAGCTTTAGAATAATCAAACATGAACTTACATGGCAGAAAGCCATAGCCTCAATTAAAACCTGCAGCAGAGCACCTTTTTTTCTCAGGTTACTAGCTCAGTAACCACATACATCCAGAAGCAAGAGTATTTCTTATAATAAAATAATAATTCACAAAGATGTGTAAAGACAACTCTGTTTGCACTAGGTCACAGGCAGATGTACAACTTAATGGAATCTCAAACACTTATATTTTGGCACAGTTACACATTAGAAGGTTAAAAGATACCCAAAAAGATGTCACTGACACCCATTTATGGGAGTACTGACCAATGAGTGACAACACTCAGAATTACAGACAAACTCAGTTTGAAGAGACCTCCTCTGGAGGCCATCTGGTCAAACCTTCTTCTCTAAACACAGTTAACATCAAAGACATTGAGGGAGGTGACTGTCCCCCTGTACTCTGCTCTTGTGAGACCCCACCTGGAGTACTGTGTCCAGCTCTGGGGCCCCCAACACAAGACAGATGCAGACCTGCTGGAGCCAGTGCAGAGGAGGCCACCAAGTTGATCACAGGGCTGGAGCAGCTCTACAAAGACAGGCTGAGAAGGCTCTGGGGAGACCTTGACAGCTGACTTCCAGTACCTAAAGGGGGCTTGCAAGAAGACCGGAGAGGGACATTTCACAAGGACATTTAGTGACAGAAACAGCCTTAAGCTGAAGGAGGGTAGATTTAGATTAACTCTGAAGAAGGAATTCTTTACTGTGAAGGTGGTTAGGCACAGGAATAGGTTGCCCTGAGAAGCTGTGGATGCTCCACCCCTGAAGTGTTCAAGGTCAGGCTGGATAGGTCTCTGAGTAACGTGGTCTAGTGGAAGGTGTCCCAGCCCATGGCAGGGGAGTTGGAACGAGACAATCTTTAACATCCCTTCCAACCCAGATCATTCTCTGATTCTGTGATTTATCAGGTGGCTCAGGGCCTTGTAAGCCAAGTTCTGAAAACACTGAAAGATGAAGACTACATGCTGCATGGGCTCCTATTCCAGTGCTTTACTGGAACTTGTCACCAGGAAATCTTGTCCTTACCAGGTGGTCAAACCAGCTCATTTTGGTCATAAAGTCTTTTTTTTTGTAATTCAGAAACATTGTGATATATCAAACAGCAGAAACATGCCCAAGACTGCTAGCACCACCTTCTCAGACTTCCACATAATTATGAGAACAATAAAGTAGTGCCAAGAAAGTCAGGTGGTCTCATATTAAGGAGTGAAGGCAAAAAAAAGTCTTGCTGAAGTCACGATCTGTATTTTTGTAAGTTTAAAAACATCTGAAATATATTATACACATACAACTCTCACAATACTTAATTAAATGGCACACCACTAGTACACATCAGACACAAACTGCCTCTTCCAAAAGGCATTCAAAGACAACATGCAGAACAACAGAGATGAACACAAATAAATGTAACTAAGATACTACAGTATTTCTACACACATATTTTCGCCTCTAAAATTCTCACATGGCAATGGAATTGCTAATCACATTCAAAAAGCGTAGCAGTTGAATATGGCTTTTCCCCCTTCTGAGTTCACTCAGTCTGTTCTTCAAAACAGTTTTCCAGGGGTCTTTTTGTCAGTCGTTATCTCTATTTTAACTTTGTTGAGAGAAAAATTCCTTCCTAGAACTGTTTTCCCACCTTCTCTTTCACAGGAGTATAAGCCCACCTCAATTATCAGTTCCAACCAAAGTAAGCTGTCCTGAGCAGCTCTGTCAGTAGCAGGGCTATAGAGAGTAATAAATTCACATCTCCATTTCAAATTCTGCATAATCTGGGTAAGCAAGGTAAGGAAAGATTAACAAAATATGTCAACAGCATCTGGTGGCCCAAGATGTGACAGAAGAATTACAGTATCACAGAGACACCTTTCAAGTTCACCTGTATGAGTATTCTGCTATCTGAGTGAGGTCTCACCTTAAATCCAAGTTGAGCTGCTTTGATAGCAGCAACATACCCTCCAGGCCCAGAGCCAATAACCGTGACATCGGCATCAACTGAAACAGAGAACAGTTGAGCTATTGTTTTTTCAGCAAAATAATTGCACATTGAGAATTATGCAAGTTAATGAAATAGGATTAAATAAGGAAGCTACACCTTATATCTGAAAGTAACTTTCTGGACACAGGGGAAAGTTGTGTAAAGGTATTCATTCCACAAGAAAAATAACCAGTCTTAAATGTCACAAGGAAAATAATGACATGAAGAAACTGAATTTCCCACTCCTCTTGCTCTAAAGCCTTTAAGAACTTAAGCCAAGATGTCTTGATTGTTTATTGTAATGATTTTTCCAACATAGCTGCTACTGATGTTTAGTACAAAACATAAATGCTTCCTGAATGGCACAGACTTATAAAGGAGAAAACATGGCTGCAATAGGTGTCTATGCAACCTCTATTGATTATAAAGCAGTGCAAGCTATGAACTTTGTACCTAGTTCATATCTTGTAACCATAATCTCCTTTAGAATATTAATTAACATAAGAACAGTGATGATGAAGTTCAACTTTTATTTACAACTTTAGCTGGAAATCAAATTATGCAAATAAACCACAATTTTCATCTAAATCTCCGCCCTGCCATGGATTTCATCTGGAAGACTGATTTCCGAGTTTAAGTATTGCTTTGATTTTGTGGGGGTTTGGGTTGGTGGGGGTTTTTTGTCCAAAAAAGGTTTCTCACAAGTAATTACCTTGATCGGCATAAGACCTTTGTGGCACTGCACAAACTCCCTGAAGACCATGATGAATCCGATCAAAATGGCTTCTCTGGAAAGAAAAAACAAACAAACAAACAAACCCAAAAAACAAAAAACCCTTAGTTTTACAAGCTTATGTCTATCCTTGAGGGAAAATAAGCGTTTAGTCACACATAGATGAACACACAGTTACTGTCACCAGTTAACCAAAACAGCAACAGCATGACTGAAGTCGTGGGCACTGAGTGGAACAAGAGACAGAAGTTGCTCTGCCACCTCAGTCTGTCATCACACCTGTTCTCAGGTCAGTCTCACCTCAGGCTGCCTCTAACTGCAAAACTTTAAACTCTTTATATGGGGCTCTCAAACCACATAATGACATAAATTAGACATCCACAGGAGTTTTATGAAGATCCTTGTTCTGTAACCGAGCCCTTCAGCCACTTCCTATGAAAAGGCAGCTGTATCTCATAGGAGGTTCGGGAGGGCAAGTTCTTTTAACCTTTACAAAAAGTAATAAGACAGCACAGAAGAGCTGCTACAAACACATCGAGGGCCGATCACCCTGTAACTGAGCAGAGGATGTCCCTGGAAGCATTTGCAAAGTCCCCAGCACCGCAGCCCAAAAGCCGGGGCCAGCTGATGGTGGCGCTTTTCGCAGCCACCACGGCCGCGGCCTCCTGCGGGCCGGGACACCGGGGGCCCAGCACCGACAACGCACACGGCAGCGAAGAGGCTGGTCACTGCCGCTCACGGACCGCGAGGGCCGCCGCGTCCCCTCCGCCCGGCCGAGCGGAGGAGGGGTAGGGACAGCGGAGCAGGGAGGGGAGCGCAGCCAAGGCCCGCGCCCGCCTCAAGGCGCCGTTCCGGCCCCGCCCGCCCTCACGCACGTCCCCGGCGGAGTAGGGGGTCTGAAGAAAGCCCAGGCCCGAGCTGTCCGGTGCGGCTTCCGTCCCCTGTCCACTCCCTTCCCTCTGCCTCGCCTCGCAGCCTCGCCGGTGCCGTACCCGAGCGAGGGCGCAGGAGACGCGGCCCCAGCGCTGCATATCCGCGGTGCCGCCGCGTCCCAGCCGCTCAAGGACTCCGCGGACGCGCGCAGGCGCAGTGCCGGGCGGGCGCGACGGCGCGGGGCGGGGCGGGCACGGGCGCCTCAGGGCTGGGAGGGAGCTCTGGCCGCGGTCCCGGCAAACCTCGCCTGCTCTGGGACACCTGGAGCAGCTGGCACGGGAGCGCATCCAGGCGGGTTTGGAATATCGCCAGAGAGGGAGACTCCGCCACCGCCCTGGGCAGCTGTTCCAGTGCTCTGCCATCCTCAATGTAAAGTTCTTCCTCATGTTGAGGTGGAACTTCTTGTGTTTCAGTTTATGGTCATTGCCACCCATCCTGTCGCTGGCACTACTGAAAAGAGTCACATCCTCTTGGCACCAGTCTTTGAGATATTTATAGAATCAGAGAATCATAGAATATGCTGACTTAGAGGGGGCCCATCAGGATCCAACTCCTGGCCCTACACAAGACACCTCAAGAGTCACACCCTGTGCCTGAGAGTATTGTTCAAACACTTGTTGAACTCTGTCAGGCTAGTGCTGTGACCGCTTCCCTGGGGAGCCTATTCAGTGCCCAACCACCCTCTGAGAGAAGAAACTTCTTTTAACATCCAATCTAAACCTGCCCTGACTCAGCTGCCTGATGTTTCTTCAAGTCCTGTCACTGATCATGAGAATGAAGAGATTGGCACCTGCCTGTCTACTTCTCTCATGAGGATCTTCAAGACCACAGTATGGTCTCCCTTTAGTCTCCTCTTCTCCAGGCTGAACAGACCAAGTGACATCATAAGGCCTTATAAATCTTCTCCTCATAAGGCTTCTACTGCAGACCTCTCACCATCCTCATGGCCTCCTTTGGATGCTCTCTTTTTTATATTGTGATGCCCAAAACGGCTCCCAGGATTTGAAGTGAGGCCGGCCCAGTGCAGAGCAGGGTGGGACAATCCGCTCCCTTGCCCAGCTGGCCACCCCACTCAGGACATGGTTGGCCCTCCTGGCTGCCAGGGCACTGCTGATTCATATTCAAGTTCCCATTTGTATGTATTGATGAGATCCCTTCTCAGTCTTCTCTTCACTAAGCAGGCCCAGCTCCTTCAGCCTCTCCTCTTAAGACAAATGTTCCAGTCCCATAATCATCTTTGTGGCCTTGGCTGGACCCTCTCTAGCAGCTCCTTGTTTCTCTTGTACTGAGGAGCCCAGAACTGGACCCAGCACTCCAAATGTGGTCTCACTAGAGCCCAATAGAGGAGGAGGGCCACCTCCCTGGACCTGCTGGCTACACTCTTCCTGATGCACCCCAGGATACCTTTGGTTAGTTTTTCTGGCCACAAGGGCACACTGCCAGGTCATAATCAACTTGTCTCCCAGCAAGACTTGCAGGTCCTTCTCAGCAGAGCTGCTCTCAAGGTCAGACCCCAATCTGTGTTGGTTTTTGGGAGCTCATGGACCTACCTGGCACCAAAGTGAACCCTGGGGTAAGCAAAGTAGCCCCCGGCCCAGATTGACTGCATCAGAACAACACCTGGGCACAAGCAGAGAAAGGGAAATTCCATGTTTCGGACGGAAACCTCTTCCATCTAACTGACAGTGAAATGCCTATACATTTTTTAAATATTTAAAAATGTAAAATCTAAGATAATTTTAGAAATACTTTCAAGTGACTTGGAGTAGTTGTTTTCATTTCTTTAATCAGGAAAAAATTGAACTAGAGTATTCTTGAGAATATTCTTGAGCTAGAACATTCTCTAGAAGAAAATTCTTCTTGAGAAGAGGTGATTAAGAGAGGACCTCATTAATGTATACAAGTATCTAAAGGGGGGGGTGCCAAGAAATTGGAGCCAGGCTGTCCTCAGTGGTGCCAAGCAATAGGACAAGAGACAATGGGCAGAAAGTGATGCACAGGAAGTTCCACTTGGATGTGAGGAAGAACATCGTTACTGTGCAGGTGGCTGTGCAGAGTGCCCAGAGAGGTTTTGGAGTCTCCCTCACTGGAGATGTTTGATAACCTTCTGGACACAATCCTGTGCAATGTGCCCTGGATGACCCTGCTTGAGCAGGGAGGTTAGACTAGATGACCCACTGTGGTCCCTTCCAATCTGACCAATTCTGTGACTCTGTGGCAGTGAAATGCACATAAATTCAATTCTAAAAGCATTAAAAAATATGAAATCTAAAATATTTAATTTTTGAAAGACTTTCAAGTGTCTTGGAATAATAGTTCCCAATTTATTTAATCAAGAAAAGAATTTAACTAGAATATTGACATATTTTTATAATTAGTACGGTTTAATTTAATGCTCTGTATATTTTTCCAGACCTTGTATTTTCGTCTGGAAAATAGATTGTATTTTCTTCTAGAATAATAGATTGCACACCCTGCATTCCTCTGTTATTTGCACTTCAGCACATCAGTATGTTAAAACTTAAATCCTTCATTGCCTGTGGGAGAACAGCAATGGGCCAAGCTAATTTTCCTTCTATAGTGAATTCTACCTAATTTAGGATATACATAATATTCTGTTCAATTTATGCTAAAAACACCTAAATGTGGCTTTAGGTAAGTGATATGCAACATAGGTCATACTATTGATTTTCCACCTTGCCTGAAATTGAAAATATTTTCTGTGAAAAAGAGTTCTCAAGTTTCCTAGATGTACTAATTCTTGCATACGTCGGTATTTCCGTCAGGGGGCAGCGTTCTCCTACTTCCCAAAAAGCCAGGGAAAATGGAAAGGCCCTATGCAGCAGGAAGAATTCCTCTTCTTTCTCCATAAGGATTTCTCGGATCGGCCCTTCAGCAATGCTGGAGACTGTATGTACCCAATATTTTTATATTGAAACTCCTGTTGGTTTAGAGCATGGTGCTAATAATGCCAAGCTTGTGTGTTTGATCCCCATATGGGCCATTCACTTGAGGTGAACTTGATGATCCTTGTGGGTCCCTTCCAACTTAGAATATTGTGTGATTCTAATGAGAAAGCATCCCAGAGTCCCTGATGGTTGTAGGGATGGTATTGCGTCCCCATCATTTCCTCCCATCCTCACTAATGAGCCAACCAAAGAGAATAAAACCCAAAACTGCTCCAGCTGTAGCTAACTGGAAGTACTCAGCCAACACACCTTAATTCTCCATGGCCTCCCAGCCTTGGTGAACATTGGGATACTGGAGCTCTCCCCTCTGCACAGGCAGTACATGAGTATTTATAGGGAAAATACAGGTTTTTCAGACACAAATCTGAATGCCTTGAGAATGTTGTTACTGCAAGCAATGAACAAGACCATGTCTGCAACAAGAAATGACTGGAGGCTCTGAATGATGCCTCCAGTTACTGTGGTCAGTAGAGATGGTCACTGTGGCCACTGAAGGGAAGGCAGCTTGTGTAGTGATTGCTTCAGCACCCAGGCAAGAGGGTGTAGAGTGCCTAGGGGGATGCAGGAAGCATCAAAGTGTGTATTAGTGGATGGGGACAGTGGAAAGGTAAAGGGGCACACAGGGGATGCAGGGTTAGATCCCTCCATCCCATTCACCTCAGCGCTGGTAGTCACCTCTGAACAGCCTTGCCCATTAACTGCATGTCCCTTGGGGTCATGGTGGCTGGGACAAATGTTCTGAACCTTCCTGGGAATTCTGCTGAAGTTTGGAGATTGTTAAAATTCTTTTTTGAGGTTTTAAATCTCTGAGTAATAAAGATCATTATCATAGTGTATTGCCTGCAGAACTGTGGTACTTGTAAACCATAGATGCCTGAGTACTTTTTGTTCCCTTGCTCCTGGCATGACTCTACCTCACCTTGCTTTGGTTGTGGCACTCCTTTCATGAACACTGAGGTTACAGTACCTGTTTACACTCCCACTTTTTATTGCATCCATGAGTACTCATGAAATGTTCCCTCACAGCAAAGCAGGCTCCCAGGATTCCAGCTGCATGAGGAGGAATCTTGCCAGCAAGAGGAGGGAGGTGATTCTGCTCAGCATTGGAGAAACATAGCTGGGGTTCTATATCCAGCTCTGGGCTCTCCAGTACAGGAGACACAGACATACTGGAGATAGTCTAGCAAAGAGGCATGGAGATGACAGAGGGCCTGGAGCACCCTCCTATGAGGAAAGGCTGAGTGAGCTGGGTCTGTTCATCCTGGAGAAGAGAAGGCTCAGGGGGATCTCATCAAGGTATGATACCTGAAGGGAAGGTGCACAGAGGACAGAGCTGGGCTCTTCTCAGCAGTGCCCCGTGACAGAACCAGAGATAGTGAGCACTGAGTGAAACACAGGAGGTTCCTTCCAAGCACTTATTTTACTGTGAAGACTGAGCACTGGTACAGGCTGCCCAGAGAGTTGGGGAGTCTCTCTTCTTGGAGATTCTCAAAAGTCATCCAGATGTGGTGCTGGGACACCAGTTCTAGGCAGCCCTGCTTGAGAAAGAAGAGGGTTGGATCAGATACCTCCAGAGGTCCCTTCAAACCTCAACCATTCCGCAATTCTGTGTCAGGAAAAAAAACGGCATCATGGTTATCTGCTCTGAGCATAAGAGTCAACTCTCACTTGGAGCCAGAGGAAAGCTGCTGGCACAGGCTGAAGTCAGCAGGGGGCAATATGGCTGCATAAACTAACAGAGCTGCAAGGATGTGTTAGAGAGAAGTAGAGCATTCTATTTCTTTGAAATACTGAATATTTTCTTGCATTAAACATTGAAATTTTACATACATACCTATGCACACATGTTTATTTGTACATATCAAGATTATCAATCTAGACAGACTATTACACTGGATCTGACTTGAGAAAACAACTATAATATCTACCACATTCCATTCAAGGATTGGATGGTGGCCATCAGTGACTTGTACCTTGGAAAGCTGTAATTAGGAAAACACATTTTCAGATTATTCCATCTCTCTTTAATAAATCATTTTAGTAAACTCTTCTCTTTGTGAGAGGCCAGAGAAAGTATATCCAGAAAGAGTCAGGGGTGACATTTTGTTTTGCATCCTTGTTCAAAGCAGGGCACTGTACTGCTTTCCAGACTGCTCAGCTTACTGCTCTGCATAGAAAAGCTTTCTACCACTCAAGCAGTAAAGCAAGATGAGAAGTGCAGGGAAAGCTACAGCAAGTCAATGATCTCTGCTTGATGTTCTGCATAAATATGTGGGATAAATAGGAAAGGCGAGTAAAACTGAGCCAGATGCAAAAGAGCAGCATACCTCAGATTCATTGAAAAGGCAGGACAAAGTATATCAGGAGACCTGGTATATGCTCTGTTGTGCAGGTATTTTACAAAGATCTGTGGCTCCCACATGCTAGCAGGAGAGTTAAGCAGTCAGGACATTCCTCTGCCAGTTGGAGCTCTAAAGGAGTACACGTAGGCAAGAAGGGGTTGGGGAGCTTGGAGCATTTTCAAGCCAAAGAGAAGATCAAACAGAGTTGTAGACCCTACAAAGGGCACCACAGCTGGTGCTAGTGACAGGACACATTTAGGCTCTCTTGCACCACCTGGTGAGCCCAGAAAAGGGCACTGGTGCAGGCTGAACCATTATATATTGAAGATCTTGCCACATACCATGGTTAAACACCCAGCTCCTGCACCTGGCAGTGGCTTGTGTGTGAGGTGGAATCCAGCTGCCTCACCTGAGGGAGTGATGTTTCTTTGCATTTAAATGTTAGGCACCTAGAGAAGCCATCCTCTTAAAGCAAGTATCCAAATTCCCTGTGTGGTCAGCAGTTGTCTTTGAAAATAAGCACCCAGGAGATTCTATCTTCCTGTCTTACATGCATGCACCAAGGCCAAGGCAATCTGCCTTGGGGCCTTCAAGGATTCCTGCCTCTGCTTTCACCACACAGAGAAAATGAGCAATCATTGTGGGATTTACTGCAGCTGTCAGGGCTGGACATCTGGTTTAGCAGGTCTAATAGAAAACTTGTCTCCTGGGCTCCTATGGGACATGCAGAAAGATTGGCAAATTGAGAGGGTCATTCATCCTGTCCCAAGGTGGGTGTCAAGGATTGCCCTCCAATGACCAACCATAGCACTGCCATATGTTGAGCGGAGAGGGGACACAGGTGACCTACACTAAATATCTGATTTTGATACAGTCAAAGCTGATGAGAAAAAAGCTTACCCCATTAACGAAGGAGGGCCTCCAGAGGCCTGGAGAACTTGGGCATCTCAGGCTGTTCAATTGGGTCCTGCCCTCAGCGTTCCTGGGACACAACTGTGTTGCTGCCCCTCAAACGAAGCAGAGATGAACCTCCCTTTAGTCATCAGTTTGCTTCACTTAATATATCAAGTTTGTGCTGCAGAAAGACAGTGGGAGGTCTGTGTCTGATGTCCTTCCCTCCAATTTCCTTCCATCTGACTTTCTTCTGGGTAGCAATTATTTTGCAAGAGCAGTGAGTGGCTTTGCATATCAGTAACATGTTGTACCTTGTAAAATTCTGTTCCCTGCACATAATACTTGTGAAAATCTGTGACTTAATTAGAAAGGAGATTGTGGATGAGGCCAATGAAGTATATGAAAGCCTGGTTTGTTCATGGGAAAAAGCCAGTGTTCTTTCTAGCAGGTTACGCAAAAAATGAATCACTGCAGGATAAAATTGCCCAGTGTCTATAATTCAAGGTCTTTGCAACGAGGATTAGATATATGATTGTTGTTTCCCTTTTTTCTCTGCTCAATTTATCATGCCAATTTAAAGTTCTTTATAAGGATTCATACCAGAGCTGATCGTAAAGTGCCAGTTAATTTTCACATGTAAAGCAAAAAAACCCACTTTAATTTATTTTAAGCTCCCATTTTCAGCTTTGCAATAAAAATCAAATCAAGAACTACAAATATTTTATATTTCTTAGACTCCTGTAAAATCAATTTGTTCTATTGTTGGAAAACATGTAAATGTAAACTGAGGTGGAACGTTTCCACACAAGTTTTCATGCTAAATAAAATCTCATCTTGTCCTCAAACAAGGCCATTAAAAATGCAACAACCATGCAGTATATAATTTTCTCCAATTCTGAAAGCTCTCTCAGACACACAATGCGCTCACAGACACCCCTCAAGAGATATGTATTACATCAAAGAAATGGTACACTTCTCCTCTCGGGATAGGTTTTCTCATGCTCTGCTCTCCTAATTCAGGACCTGACCTTTAGACCCCCTGAGCAAGCAGGGGGAAGTATGGCTAACAGGAAATTTTGCACCAGAAACGAGTGACATTTCCTTTGCTCCTACAGAAAATCTCTGAAGGAATAAATTCCCATTGTTATGTCATCTTGGCTTTATGAAAGTCAAAGTTCTCTCTGAAGCATAATGACATTGTGCAGCTTGGAAGTTTCTCAGTGATAACAGGGTGATAAACACAGTGTAATTCCTGCACCCTAGTTCACTGCAGTGTTGAGATTGTAGGTACTGTACAGCACCTGGATGGGACAATGTCCTGATCCTAGCACAGCAAATCAACTGACACTGTGAAAATCAAAGTGCACACCCACGCTGATCTGCAGTTTTGCCCTTTAAGAACCGTAATTGATAAAATTACTTATATTAACATTGCTGTTTGCTTGTGATCCTGTGTGCTAATCTGTTAATATAGGACATTAGAACAATGTGCTCCTGGGAGGCACCAACCCCATGCCACAGTGTGGGCTGAGTTTCAGCTGGGGAGAAAGTGATCTTGCTCTGGAGAAATGGAGCTGGCGGACACCCAGCTGACCGTGAGCCAGCAGTGTGCTCTGGCAGCAATGAAGGCCAACAGCTGCAAGAGCCAGCAAGACTAGAGGGGATGACTTCCCTCTGTTCAGTTCTTGTAAGTCTGCATCTAAAGGCATCCAGTATTGGTTCCCCAAAGCAAGAGAATATGGGGATAAAGGGAACAGGCACGGGCTGGAGCACAGATGCTGTGCCGTTTTTCTGGGCACCTGTTCAGCCGTCCACAAGACTATATAACCTGCTCTTTAGGAGTCCCAAGGAGATTTTAGGATGCTGTTGGCTACCTATTCCTCCACTCTAGTATCATCATCATTAGAAAATTTCACATCTACTTTGGATCTGTCCTGGGCTGGTTACTCTGTCAAAGAGAACATTTTATCAGTTGGGTACAATTTGTTCCTATAAAATGTCTGTTCAACCTTGCTTATCTCTTTATAGTCTTAAAGGTGTTAGAATTTACATAGAAGTGTTAAATTAGTCTCATATTCCTTTGGTTCTCTTTCTCTTTCAGTTAAAAGTAAAGTAAATCCTTTCACACTCAGCAAGACTGAGTCCAGGTCTCTGAAAAGGGTCAGAGGTTGCTTCTCTGAGTCCAGGATGTATTTCATCAAGTCCTGCCAATCTAGTAGCCTTTATCTGCAGTCTATAAGCAGAAACTTTATATACACATTTTTGTAAGGATAAATAGGATAGAGAAAGAAGAGGTTAAATAATATTCAGACAATCTAGCATGATTTATGACCATTTCTACCATAAGGGTTGGTGTTTCAGCAATGAAGAAATGTAAGTTTCAGGTAGTAAAACAATATCAAGCCAAATGTTTCCTGAAACTATTTGTGCATAAGTATAAGAAAAGGAAGGATAGAAAAAGAAAGATACAGGGGAAAAAAAAGAGGTTTAAACCAAATCAAACCAGCATGACTTGCTTCACAAGGTGAAGAGGCAAGAGGTACCTCTACTTTAACGTGCAGTACATTGTAGTGGTTTTGGCTGGAAAGGAATTTCTTCATAGTAGCTTGTATGGGGCTATGTTTTGGATTTGTGTTTGAAACAGCGCTGATAACACAAGGATGTTTACTTTATTGCTGAGCTGTGCTTGCACAGTGTCAAGACCCTTTCTATTTCTCAGAACACCTCACCAGCAAGGAGGCTGGGAGTGCAGAAGGAGTTGGGAAGGACACGGCTGGGACAGCTGACCCCAACTGACCAAAGGAATCCTTCATACAATATGAGGACAACCTCATATTCAGCAATAAAAGCTGGGGGAAGAAGGAGAGAAGTGAGACATTTGGACTGATGGTGTTTGTCATCCCCAGTAACTGTCACATGTGATAGAGTCCTGCTTTTCTGGGAATGGCTGAACACCTGCCTGCCCACAGGAAGAATTAATTCCTTGTTTTCCTTTGCTTGTGTGCGCAGCTTTTTCTGCACCTATTAATCTATCTCAACCCAGAAACTTTCACATTTCTATGTTTCCAGCATCCCACAGGATGGAGGAGTGATCAAGTGGCTGAGTGGGACTTAGCTGCTGGTTGGGTTTGAACTACAACATTATGCAAAGAGGAGTGGATTTTTACAGCAAAGCAGCGGGTGCTGAGGACCTGAACTCCACATTTCTGTGTTCTTTATTTTGGATGAGCTGCACCTAACTGTTGAGCTCCCCCTTGCAGCTCCTTCTGGATGCACATCTGAAGCACATCTTCCCATTCATTCACATCCCTGGGAATCTGGTTGATGCAGTTTGAGGCTGTTCATGCAACCTAAAGCAGAAAAATAGGAAATGGTCAAGTGATTTGCTGCAAAAGGACTTGCTTTCTGAATCAACACACTGATGTAGACGCTCTCAATGAGAATGCAGGAGGAGGCTGCAGGTGCTCAAATGAAATGAATCCATGGCCAAAAGTTAGAAGTAGCACTGAAAGAGAAGAGGTAGAGAGAGACTCAAAATCGTGTACTGTCTGAGAACCTACACTTTTAAAAAGTGCAAACATGACAGAGAAGATGATTCTGATAGATTACTCATACTGATGTCACCAAAGGAAAGTACAATAATAATAATACAATTATTCTAAACTGGACATAGTACTACCTTTAGAGGTTTACTAAATACCTAATGTTAATTAATATTCCTCCACAGCCAGCCTGAATAATGATTGAACCCAAAGATGGGAACTTCACCTTCCCTTCTGTTCTATATGTTGACACAAGTTCTCATTAATTGCCATTGACACATTATCATGGAGATGAGCTAGGAGCTGTCTGGAATGCTGGGATTCTTTTCCCTCTGTTTAGGGTCTCCAACTTGCAAGACAGCAGCCAGTGCTGGGATTGCAGGAGAGAGAAGAAGGTAGATCCCAGCCCCACAGCAGGGGAAGGCCCTGGGAATGGAGTCTGAGGTACTGCACGTGCCTGCCCACAGACAGGCTGCACCCCTGACTTCTTATTTCACCCCACTCCCACCCAACATGTTATGTGTTGGGTCTTTCACTCTAGACTGTGTTCTAGAAAGTACTTCATATGCTTGATTTTAGTCACTTTGCCCAATCCTGAACTGTACACCTGTTCAAATATGTGTCTACTGTCAATACTCCTGGATCCAGACACTCAGGAAGCTGAACAGACTTTCTGTGCTAACCCTGTGACTTCTCCACTAGGGAAGTCTCCTTGTATCCAGGTTCATGGGCTTGCAGGCAACTTTTCAGCACTGGAGGAAGGCTAAAGAATTGTCAGAAGTGAGCCAAGGAGACAGTAAAATGAAAAAAATACAATAATAAATTATAATGATAATGATAATAAATAGATACAAGAAGCCAGCAACTACAGACCAGAAAAGAGTACATGGAATAGTTTCTATGCAACCAGGTGCAAGTCATATTGGAGTGTTTTCTGTTATCAGATTCTAAATTAACCAGTTTGGTATGCCTACGTGAGTGAGAGTGAAGTGCTGCCATACTGCTAAACATACCTTCAGGGTGATAGAAATGCCTGGATAAGCTCAGCAAGGCTCAGCTTCTTTAGAAGAGGAAGTCTGTGGGTCTTCGAGGATCTTTGGGGCTGATTTCAAGTAGAATCCAAGAAGCAGTACTCAGGAAGGTAATGCTCCTCTGCCAGCTGCTTGGCAGATTTGAACTCACTGCCCTGCTAGGATACCAGATGCTTCAATATCCCAGTGTCACCAAGCAGTAGCCTAAAGTACACTGTCAGACTGTGTGAGGACTCAAGATCTATGGCTTCTGCAGGCTTAAGAAATCTATTTCCCAGATTTTTTTTTCCTCCCTCTAATGCCCTTAAAAATATGGTAATATTCAGACATTAATTCAGAATGGGTTAAAACATGGGTTAAAATCAATCTACCTTCTCTACCCGTTTGTTCTAGAGGGATGTTTTCATGGCTCACTGGAGGTATTACTACAACCATTTCTCTTGCTGCAGCAGCCCCTAAGATGACTCGCCTCTTTTTTAGCGTTTAGATAAATTTAGACTAACTACGCTGTAGCTCTGTGCCAGATTGGCCTGGCCCACGGTTGAAATATAGTTACTCTGTTTCACTCTAAAATTACTTCCCTCCCTCCAGTGACAGCTGAGAGAGCTTGAGAACCGTGAAAGGCACGGAGGCAGGGGAAGGTTTGGGGTTCTGGGCTGTGTACTGTGTTGCCACCACAAGCCCCATGTACCGTGCTTTTTGGGGTAGCCTTGTAGCAGAGATCCATTTCAAACTTTTGCTTTGCTATTGCTCCTCCAACCTGATTTATGCTGTAAAACTGTACTCTGACTATGCTAAGGAGAGAGCTAGTAGGTTTACTTGGAAAATTGCAGAACAGAATCACAGTGCCTGTCTTCACTGGTAATTGCCAAATTTCCACTATTTGCCTTCTTCTTACTGTTCCTTTTTCAGCTGTTCCTCAGTCAAGCTACACATTAGCAGCTCTGCTGCAAGGCACAAAACAGACATGCAATGCACAGCAGAGATGTCAGGGTGCTGGAGTGGGGAGCAGGACCTCCCTGTGGGCACCCATGGCCCCTTAGACCGCTCCAGCTTCCCTGACTGAGCTGATCTAGGAGCCCACTTTCAGCTCAGCAAAACCTGTGTCAGAATTCACAGTGCTCTGTCACAACCCAAAGTAGAAACTTGTTGGAAATTCCTCTTCTGGTCCTGAAGCCCTGTAAATGTTTCAAATTTCCCAGTAGTGGCACCTACCATTACGCACCAAGGATAGGAGTAAAATCACTGGATTTTGAATGTCTGCAAAGGCAACACCTGCATCTGTGAGACTCCCGTGGAGTGGCTTTGCAGACAATTGGAGAGACAAGGCACCTCCAGTAGCCAGCACCATGGGAAGATGGGCTCTTCATAGCCTTTTTCATAAAGGCATGTCTTTTGTAAACAGAGCTGACTGTGACCAGTTCACCTGTGGGCATTCACATCAGCTTTTTTCCATGAGCCATCCAATCCATCTCCCTTGTTTTGATCTGGAATAGGCGAGGCTCCCATGGGGCACAGACATGAGATCCTGCAGTTACTCTCTATATCCAATACATATGCACATAAAACATCCAAATTCTGTCATGTCCTAATTTAGGATGCTTTATTTTGCAATCTTAACAGTTTGCTTTAACTAGTGTTTGTTTCTGGGCACTTTCACAAGGTGATAGTAGGAAATCAGGAGATCAAACCCCTGACTTCTTTTTGGTTTCTCATCAGCAGGTCTGCAGCCTTGAGGCTCACAGCATGGAGCAAGTGGGGTAAGTTGGATTGTAGACATTTTACACATAAAATCTGGCAAAAAAGGAAGGCACTTTTCCTTTGTCATACTCTTAGAAATACCAGAACCATTTAGTTTGAAACCATCCCAGAATTCATCATGAAGCAGATTTTATGCATTGGATTTTATTGCAAAGACCTGCAGCACAGCATGGAGCAGTCCAGCCGCGAAGTGCGGCAGTCAATACTTACTTGCTAAATTCCTGTTGGACTACTGGCCTCAATGACATTGTAGGGCAGGAACATCACATTGAGTTGGGCACTCAGGGAAAAATTACTCCCTTTTTGGTTTTGAATTTTGTTCTCTCTAGTAGTTTAACTTATGGTTTTTTGTTTCTAATATTGAGAGTCCAAGAGACCAGGAACTGCTCCTCAAAGTGTCCTTTGCACAGAGATACATGAGCCTTTTGTTTGGCTGCATTCTTAACATATTTGTGGAGCACAGTCATATTAATGTCTAACAAGCTAATAACCAATACCTGCAATGCCTCTCACAGGCCTCCCAAACAATGTCAACCACAGTTCTTGAAGTTCTGGTATTCTTGCTGGTGGCCTAGTCAATAACTAAAATGAATTAAAGAGTCATTGTTGAGAAACAATTAAGGAAGACATGTGACATGACATCCTTGTGAACAGCAGCGCACAAACAATAGGACCTGAACTCCCAGGTCACCCAGGTGAGGCACAACCCGCACAAGGACACGGCTGCCTGCTCTGTGCCAATTAATTGGTCACGGAGCAAATCAGTGCAGACTCCTGAGGGACACGGTGGTGACTTTGAGCTGGTTGGTAGCGAGGAAGATGGAAAATCATGTCAGTAATCCAGCCCACTATGACTGTGACACCAGTGCAATAGTTCTTAGGCCAGCAAACACCAGCAACATCCCCATTCTTCTTTTCACAGCTCGCTTCCCTGCCTGAAGGCAGGAGCAGATTTCTAGGGCAAGGCTTTTCAATCCATGGATTTTAAGACCTCGAATAGTCTCAAGGATTTGCCACAGACTCAAAGCAGAAATAAGAGAGAATATGAGGACACTATTTTTCCCCTTGAAATAATTCAAACTTTGGTTGGGTTTTCCGAAGGCTTTTCCCAGTCAAGGTCATTTTAATTCCAGAACAATGAAGAATGTCAATTGCCATGAGCTGGTATCTGCCTCTAACAAGAGTTACATTGGGCTGTCAGAGGATGAGATATCCTTGCAAAGGAAGTTTTAAAAATATCTATCAATGCATCCTTTGATATGGCACTAAGTAAATTTTACATGTCTCAGTTTATTTTAAGTAAAGCAAATATCAGATGTTTGTCTGCTAAGGAAAGGGTCACACTAACAGTCATAAAGCAATTCAAGAATCTTGAGTAGAAGATCCTAAAAAGTAATACATGTTCTTACATCATTAATACATTAATATTGAGATACCTCAGGTAATGTTTAACTGTAGAATGAGGCAGTAGTAATAAAAATGGCACTTAAACAAGCATTAATCATTCTTCTATCAAGTTACTGTTCCTCTAATTGAAGTATTATCTTCAAAAATTGGAGTGATTAAATAAGGGGCATATTTACAAACACTGTCTCCAGACAGAATCTAAAGGTTATCAGCATAGATAGACATTAATAAATAATGCTTGAGTAAAATTCATATTTTGGATCAGTTTTCAAATGCTAACCAGAAATAAAGGAGTTTAATGGAATTTCATATACTGTATTCTTAGACTGTCATGGGAAAATACTATCTATATATATATATAGCAATATAATAAAATATCAATTTATATAAAAAGAATGGTTTATAGTGGTCACAAGAACCCCAACTCAGTTTCCTGTATGACCAGGCCAGTCTAATCATTGTGTTTGCATTGTTGTTAATTTTTTTTAATGGTTGAATTGGGATTCTTTTTAGTATTCATTTGCATATGCATATACATAAATACTCTGGCATAGGCAGACATAGGTACATGTGTGTCCAGGAATTGAGGGGAGAGTTTTATATATTGATTCTTAAGAAGAACAGGGTTTTGTAGCTGCATCAATTAGAGTAGGGTGCCTGGGGTACTCAACCTCAATCTCTCCTGATGAAAATTTAGACGTGAATTTGTTGGTGCCTTGAGGAGACAGCCCCTACTCTGCAGATGTCATTTATCCTTTCTACACATTTTGCTGGCACCTCATTCCTCTGCCACAGACATGATATCCTCTATCCTCTCCAACCTGCCTTTGGAATATTAAAACTATACAAGTTGTTTGGGTTTTTTTTAGTTGTTGTTGTTGGGGTTTTTTTGTTTGTGGTTTTTTGGGGGTTTTCTTGGTTTGGTTGTTTGGTTTTTTTTTTCTGAGTACAAAGTACTTGAGGGCATAGGACGTCACACATGGTCTTCCACAGAAGTGATCTTATTACTCCACCCATAGTACTCCATCAAAGTTGCTCCCCTCTGTACCCCCAGCTGAGTCTCTGGTCCCCCATGCTACTCCCATTGCTCGCTCATTGTAGGGACAAAGACAAGCAGGTTGCAGCCACGGTACAGCATGTGCTGGGCTCCTGTTTGCACCCCAGGGCTCCTTCCTGGCAAGGCTCTCCTCACTCTCCTGGGGAGGCTGTGAAGGTTAGTTCTCATGTGACAGCTTCACCAGACTGCTGTGCTGACTGCAGCTCCCTGGGACAAGTCACCTGCTGTGACTTCACCCCGTGGACCTTCTGAGCTCCTGGCTGGCAGAAGCCATGCAAATGCTGCCATTCAGCAGCTCAAACCCACCAGGGTCTTGCTTACACAGTCTGCCTAAATCCCAAATCCTTACCACAGCTTCTGGGATAAGAGTCAAAAGACTGAGTTTAAATATTAACAAAATGCTCTGTGGTGCACAAGGCAGTTAAGGCTGAGCACAATGTTCTGCAACTGGGTTACACCAGTTTGGAAAAATCTTGCCTTTCAATGGCCTGGTGTATACACAAAAAAGTTTCATTTTCCAATGTGTAAGCAGTTAGCAAGAGAAGACCTGTCTGCTGTCCTGAAGAAAATTTTTAAGCTCATATGGCTAAATGAAGCCCACAATCATCTCTTTATAGCCCAGAATTAGTGCTCAGCTGTGTCTGCTGTCCCATGGGTTGATAGGAGGAGGGGAAAGGCTGGGAGCAGGGTGGTGGGGACATCTCCCTCCTCCTCTTCCTCAGCAAGGCTGATTGCTGAGCCCTCCAAAGGAGGCTTGCAGGGATGGTCACCCTTCCACAAGAGCACACAGGCAGCCCTCTGTGCCAGGGTGAGACCTCAGCTGAGGGTGCAAGGAAAGCAGTCAGGCCATCCTCCCTGGCCCTGGCCTCCATGGCCTTCTTGCACATGAAGCTATTACAGGACCCTGCAGGGGCTGATGCCAGGTTGGGGCTCTGTACTCACCTCCCACACATGCATGGCTGCAGGTACAGAAAACCCCTCAGGAGCACACAGCCAAGTCCCTCCACATGTTAATTTGTATTTTCTTGCAT
This sequence comes from Picathartes gymnocephalus, assembly GCA_013390045.1. Lineage (NCBI taxonomy): Eukaryota > Metazoa > Chordata > Aves > Passeriformes > Picathartidae > Picathartes > Picathartes gymnocephalus. The sequence continues at coordinate 21,950 of WEKY01045517.1, read as the reverse complement.
CCTATCAGTCTCCCCAGCAAGCTGGCTCTCCTGCTTGCTTCAGCCATCTCACTCATCTGCAGTTGGGCATTTCCACCTGTATGCCCCTAAAAGTGCCCTGACTGTCTCCTTTGCTTCACCCTGATAATTTCCATCAATTGCTGTTTAGTCATTGGAACAAAACCTAGTTGTTTAGAATTAACTAATACTTAACCTTCAAGTGGAAGAAAATTGTTCTAGAAACTTAAGGAACATCTTAAAGTACATGAGGAAGGCAAAGGTTCTTGTGGAGGTGGGAATCCTTTTGGCAAAGCCTCACTTCACACCCGGGAGATGAGGCAGGACGCTTTTCAGGCTTGCTAGCATTAGCAGCAGGAGGTCTCTTCCCACCATGGGCTACTCAGAGCCCATGGGGACGCAGGGTGGTCTGGGTGGTGCAGCCTTTTCAACCCAAGCTGCAGCAACGCAGCACTTTAGAATATCATGAGTGTCTGAAAAATTTTGTGTGTATAATTTATTTATTGTGCTTGTTAATTAGAAGCTGGTACCAATGGAATCAGCAGTGCTGCACCATACCTTGCATCCATAACTCAGGCAACAGTCCCTGCCCACCTTGTCCTGATGGTGAATCCTACCGATCCAAAACAAGCTGTATTCTGACTCCCCAGTGCTGTGTAAATGAGGCTCTGAGAACGCAGTTGAGTGAATAAAGGGCTGGATTGGCTAACGAAACAGAATCATTCAACAAAATGAAGGAATACACGTATTTGTGTGGTTGTTTTTCTAGGACAGAGGATATTAAATTGGGGTTGTCCTGATTACGGCTTAGACTGCAACCAACTCATCTTTATCAGATGTACTTAGACATATGGTTTTTATTTTAGGCCCATCCCAAGTTATAAATTAAAAAGCCTTTCCAGAAGACCTTGGAAAATATTACATCATGCAAGTGCAGCCAATAGGTTAAAGATAATTAACTTTTGATCATAAAGGCAGATAATAAAAAGAATACTACATTTGAAAGCATTTTTCATGAAAGCCACTATGATATGAAAGCATACTACAGTATTTATAATGATAAAGTTATAAAAGTTAGTTGCAATTACTGTTGTAAACTTACAGTGCCTTTGTAAGGGATATGACAGGAATATCCTCAGACTTCATGGTAGCTTGTAATATTGTTTCAGGACTGAGCTCTAAGCCCCAGAAACACAGAAGTTTATGGCATTATGATGAACAAGTATTAAACTTCCATTGACAACTAGATGGGACCATCCAAATACACTCATGCCAAACACATGGACTGTGTGACTTTTTTCATACAAACATCTTGAGAAATGAGACAGGGAAGACATTTTCAAGATGTGAGAGAGAGTTTGATAAGGACTACTTACTTTTCTGTCATTTCTTTGCAAAATCACCTCCCCAGGGCTCCAGCTACAGATTTCCACCCAGCAGACTCTGTTTGCCCCAGCCAGGATAACCACATGGTTGTTCTTGTGGGGACTCTCAGGTGCTGCTGGTTCCTATGTCCAGGAGCCTTTGCCTCCTCATCCTTCAAGGAAGAGCCCTGCTGGAACTCCTGTTTTTATTTTATCCTCCTTTTGTTTGCTCTAAATTACCTTCTTCATAGATTTGGATAACTGGTAAGAAAGGGCTTCTTTTCCCCTCCTTCAATCCCCCAAATGCTGGTTTGCAAGGGACTTGTGTTCAGGATTATGGATGTTTTCCCCAATCCCAGTGCTGCCCTTCAGACTGACCAGTTTCTTATTGCTGTATTTTTAAGTGTTTTTGCGTGGAGCTTAGCATGGGTGAGATTCCCTCTTTATTTTCACCCAAAGGACTCTTTTTTTTCCACTTCTGTAGCCCAGCACTCAGAACCCTGTTGGTGGTTCACTGGGAATGATGCCAGCTATTGAGAAAGAAGCTCATTTCCTGGAGCAACTGTCTTTTCTGAGATGGCCTTTATCCTAAACTGATTAGTCACTGTATTTTCAGTTTGTTTGATCTGGCATGATTCCAGTCTGAAGTAGCCTGTTGAGGAGCCAAGGGGAGCACCAGCCCTGGCAGCGGGTGCTGCAGCCAGGATCAGTTCCCCAGAGGCTGCTGCAAAAGAAGGTGTCATCACCCAGGCACTGGAGGGTTTTCCCATTGCTGTTGCTGCCCGCTGTTTGCAAAATGACTTTGCACACCTGGCTTTGGGATTTGGGGTTTTGCATGTTTTTATCCCTGATGGAGGAAGTTCAGCTCTTATTTTTACTAATACTGTAGGTAGAAACTACAGTAGTGGCCTCTCTGGGGTCCAGAGATAACTGTGGGCCTGATTTCAGTTCTAGGTAGCCAAATTTTCTTCAGATTTGGCACAGTGAGCAAATAAACCTCTTTATTTTCTGAAAAATCAGCAAAAAAATAAGAAATAGGCTGAAACCACTGCCTGTATGCAAGTCACAGCTAAGCCCCATGAGCACTGAGGCTTCCCCTTATACAAGCAGAGGCCAAAGCAGGAGCTACAAGCATTGTGTGGAGCAAGAAAAAAAACTGGGGATCAGGGCTGGGCTAAATGTGAGATGTTGTGGATGAGCCCAGGAGCCCCAGAGCTGGTGGGTTTGGCACTGTGAGCACAGAAATACAGACATTGCTTCAACAAGTGATAAATAATTCATTCAAATGCTGCATTTGTGTTGTTTGTTTTGTTGTGTTGTTTTTTTCCCCTTCATCTCTCAGTTGTCATACTTGTAGACCTCCTCAAATTAGCACTGTTAATAAGGAGTGCTACAGCTGGGATTATATTATATATAACCCCTTTCCTACTTCTGCCTTCTCCTGAGCAGAGTGTGCGAGGTCAGGCTACCTGCTGATCTGCATAAAGATTTCATCATCTTCCTGTGCCAATTTGCAAACAAGCAGATAGGAAGAATGTTCAGGGCTGTGAATGCAGCAGAGGGTATTGTGGGGCTTTTCAACAGCATGAGAGAGATCTCATTTGTAGATGAAGAAGGACAAAAAGAAGTAGGTTTAACTTCTTCTTACAACTGAACTCAACTCTTGAATTTTATCCTTCATTTGCCCCACTTTTATTTATTACAATTGTATTTAAAAATATATATTTAAGATTATATTTACTGCCTTATGTATTTTAATATGATTTTAAAGAATGTGGTATCTGTATGACTTAGGGAAGCAAACTTTAAAGAAGTGAAAGTTTGCTAGCACTAATCTGGAAATTAATCTCAACTACTGATCTTCCGCATGTGGTCTTTGAACCTAGTGTTTTACTTCTAAGGATCTCTGTGACATGAGTAAGAAAAACAGACTTCTCTATGATAGACTTCAATGTATGCTTGAAAGATCTGTATGGAAATGTTTATGCGCCCACAAATGGAAGAAGTTAAATAGGTTAACAGTAAATTGAAAAATAACAAGGATTTCAAAGAATGTCAGTGGCAAGTCATTGCAATATAGGAACTGGGATTCCCTCTCTTAATTACCAAAATATTCAGTAAAGTAAGGCTCCTTAAATCATCTGAACCTATCCTGACATAAGATCAAAAGACAAAATACTCCGTATCCTGTGGCAATTTGTTTTGTACAATTCTAGGGGAAGAGCAGGCTGTTAATAAAAGTGAGTTCAAGTTAAATCTCCCAAATCCAGATGTGATTTCAAAGGGGCTGTGCATACCTGGATAGCTCTGGAACCAACACTTGGCAATGAAGTGGGGGATTGTAGACCCCAGACCTGTGGAACCTTGGAGCCTGCAGGGAGGTGAATCCCTCTGCTAGATGAACACAGCAATGTTGCTCCATGAGCAAACCCCAGATCATTTCATTTTGCACATTCTTGCAAAACAAGCTGATGCTGATAGGAACGCAGGAACTGATAAGAGACCTGGTGAAATATTGGGAAAGACATTTTTCCATGTCGCTGTTACCCGAGGGAAACTCCAGGCATAATTCACACAGTTTAAGGAATGGCACAGTCTAAAGTATCTGGAGATAGTGGAGTATTTTATTGCAGTGGTATCTGCAAAGGTACATCACACAGGGAGACCTCAAGCACAAACATAAATGATTAAAAGGAGATGTCTCTGACAGTGTTTGAATATATTCTAATGTTCCACCAGCTACCTAGAAATATATTATTTGTTTGGGTTATTTTTAACAGTTTATTTTAAGGTTATTTCAAAATGGATAAGCAAGTAAAAGTGTACTCAGCTGTACTTTAGGAAAGAAATGGGGAACAGCAGCCAGGGCTCACCTGCAAAATACAATGCTGACACCCATCTATGGAAGTTCCTTGTCATGTTCTGCCAGGCAGCATTTTGGCCATTTATAATTAGTTTGGTTTTGCGTTTGCTTTCATGATAGTCTGACTTTGTTCCTATTTAACAGAAATATTTTGGGATTAATTGAAAGTCAGGTAATTGCTGTCCTGGTCTTCAAGGATCATTATCTTGACCCTGGCTTCCCAGAGATGAGATTTGCCTAGAGGAAGGATATACATAGACACTGTCTGTAAGTCTGAGGTGGACACCCTGCAATGTTTCTCCTTTGGCCTGGTGGAACATAGGATGTTTTTACATTCTTACATGGCTGAAAACCCCTTGCAAATGGGGATCCCAGAAGCATCTCTGGGGCAGGTGTCCTTGTAGCCAGCAGACAGGACATCAGGGTGGAGTGGCAAGGCTGAGCCTCCCATTCCAGCACAGCACAAAGGAGGCAATCTACGTCTCTGCTTTATTTCAGATATCTGAACACTCATTACAGTCTGTGTTAAGCATAATTCCATGCTCGTGTAGCAGTCCCTGTACCAGTATCTGTAGCCGTATCTGGCTGTGACAGTGCAGATTCCCTGACTCACCCATCGCCAGCTCTGTGATTGTACATCCTCCTGTCCCTGTGATTCCCAGCCTGGTCAAGTCTCAATGTATTGCTAGATTCAGCAACTGTAAAAGTAGAGTCAAATGCTGAATCAACAAGTCTTATTGGTTGATTGTCTCTGATGTGAGAGAATGCTTAATTAATTTTCTTCATGAAATTAAAAGAGACAGCTTTAAATTAAAACAAATTACTTACATCTTAAGCAAAATACAGAAAGTTTATGAGGGAAAATAAAATTAACATTGGATTAAAATATGATACTTTTGTCTTGAAGACTCAAGCACTATTTTTAATGTTGGCAGAGAAGGATTTCAGAACTTTCTGTGTTCTGAAAAGCAATGTGCAGGATTTTGTGTTTGTGCTCTTCATTTATGATGTAATGGAATCCTATAAATACCCAATACTGAGGCCACAATTGCTGGCTTTCAGGGCACAACAGTTCTAGAGTACATAAAAAGGAAAATAAAATTACAGAAGTGTAATAAAAGAAGTGTGAATAAAAAATGAGAGGTATGTGAATATGTCGCCAATCTTTCATTGAAAGTTTCCAGTTCCACTTCACCATACACTGCAATAACAGCACTGGGTGCTCCTGCTTATAATGTGCTCTATAAAAAGGAGTGATAACTCAGCTCCTCCTGAGGCACTAAGCAAAATTCAGACCCTCTTTTTCTATAGGTCTCAATAAATCTGAGCAATCCAGAAATATCATTGTCAATGGAACTGATATCTTCTCACCCAACCTCACTACCACATTCTTATGTTGTTTGCCTGAAATTTGCATCTTGACTAAACTTACTCACTCATACTCATCCTAATTTTAGGCATCACCACTGAATTTGACCCAGTACTGTGACTGGTTGGACTTGGGCTTGAGGGTGCTAATAAAAAAAACTTTCTGTAAAAATAACAAGGTACTAGAGATTATAAGAAGTAGAAAGGGAAATTATGTTATGGTTCCTTCTGGTATCAGTGTTCTGAGTCTGTGATTACAAGGGCCACCTCTGCTTTCCATGAAGGCCTCTCTGGGCCAACCAGTTTTTCATTTCTTTCTTGGATATCCCCAGTGGGAGCTTCAAACATTCCTGAGGATGCCATTCAGAGGCTGAGTCTCTGTCTTTCCTCCAGAAGAGGAGAGAGAAACTGACACTGACCAGAGGTTCATCCCCAAACTGCCTGCTACACTTACTACTGAGTGAAATAGATTTCTTTTATGTGCTAAGCTGCCCAAGTAGAACAGAGCATCAGTTTTTAAACGGTTGGAAGAACTTGAGTTTGGGGTGTTTTGCACCTCTAGCTTCACAGCAGATGATATTGTGAGCAACCTTTGTGTCAAAGTTTCGGGCAGAACCCGGCCAGAAGTCACGATGTTGCCAGAAACCTACACAAGAGAACAGAAGCTTTATACAGCACATGGTGGAGGAAAACATTGGGAAACACTAGAAATCTGTATGGGCTGATGCTGTAATCCAAGTTCTCAGCCAGCTAATCTCCCAGTATTGATACTGGTGTTTATTTAACACCAAGGAAAGATGTGGAGCTCTTCACAAGACAAATTCTGCATCTCCGGCAGAACTGTTTTCTTCTTCCTCTGTGAAAAATAGCTTCTTTATGCAGTAAGTCACTGAATTTGTCACTGCTTTATCTCCCTCCAGTCACTTGTTCTTCCCTCTCCATCCTGGCCAGGGTGGGAGGTAGCACATGTAAAGCCCTTCAGAGCTCAGCTCACCAAGGGGCTTTCAAGAGTGATGGGTGGATTTCAGCTCCCATGAAAACAAAGGGAAGCTGAGAGTGCTTGAGACTTGGCAAAGGATCAAGCTGTGACTGATTTACATCTCTGAACTCTCCGTGTTTACAGGGCTGCCTGAGAGACAGAACAATCAGGAATTTTCATTTCCTCCTCCTCTGCTCCACCTAGGCAGAGAAGGTCACACTTTCCCAGTCAGTTAGAGTTTAGCTGGTTTTTGAGTATCTGGTATAAAGACATCAAGGGTTTGCTCAACTGAACTTCTGCAGTGTGGGACACAGTTGACCAGCCTCCTGTGTGACTCTTGTGCATGAAACCTCTTCATCATCATCAGGAGAAAATCATGTTTTTAACAGTACTGCTGCAAACAGAAAAGCCAAAATACTTATTCCCTTTGTCACTCCACATACCACCTTATTTCTTGAGTGAATTAGTGGAAATAATCCAAGAGTAAAGCACCTACAGGTGGATGTGATGACTTCTTTAGAGCCAAGGGTCCCTCCTGCATTTAAACCTAGTTCTTAAAAAGCTGTTCTCTGGTTTATGTTGCAGCTTCTTGTAATGTATCCTGAACACAAAGAATTTAAAATTTTAAAGCACTTCTATGATCATATCACGTGAGGACAGACACCAATAGCTGTTAAACTGTTTTATGGTTTTTATCGGGTTTTTTATAGTTTATGGTTCTACAGCTTTTAAAGTGTTTGTTATCTTAATGGTAATAAGTAAAAACCAAAACTGTGTCAGTTTCACAAACTCCAGTTAATCCCTTAAGCCAACAGCAGGGACCAAAACAGGGTCTCGCTGATGCAGAGAAGGTACTCACAAAAGTTCGGGAAGTGACCCGGGATCTCTACTGACTAGACAAGCTTATGGTCTTAGTTAGAAGTGTAGCTCTAACTTTCAAAAGTATCTGAGGTCTCTAATGACTCTCAAGGGGCTAAAGCAGAAGAAAAAAATCCCACTGAATGGTCTAACAGAGGTCTCACCTTGTGAGTTTGGATATAGGGGTCCTGCTTGCTTCATCATTTTTTGGTCTAATAATTGACTGAATTATGAGCAAACCACCTGAGGACAGAATCCCAGGCTCCTCCTGCCTCTTCTCCTCCTAGACCCATGTGTGCCACTGACCCTGCAGAGCATGAAGGGTGTCCATCCTCATGCTGTGACCTTTCACCAGATGAAGAAAACTTTCTTTAGGGGCCTGCAACTTCAAACCCCCAAGAAGGTAAGTCAAGCTCTGACTTCCAGAGCAGAGGAATACCCTAAGGAGCCTGGCAAACCATGGTCTTCCTGATAACATGAGTATCAACAGCTGAAGCATTTCTAGGTATTTGTGTCAGTGTGACCAAAGGAAATGGTTGTAAGGATGGTTTTCATCAGGGCACTTCGATGCTAGAGTGTCCTCGGCAGCTCAGCTCTGAAGGTTCACTGCTACCATGAACACAGGCACCTGGAACTGAAGTTGCAACCTGAGGCCTCAAAATGCTATTTCATATATCTCCTTAGGTGGTTTTAGGTATCTCAGGGAAATGTTTATCAAAGATTCACTTTGGCCTAGGGGGAATGATCCCCCCTGGTTGCTCTATGGGCAGTGGAGGGCAGCAGGAACCTGCAGTTCCGTCCAACCCACCCATGCCAATTTCAATCCCAGCACGTGGCCACACATACTGTCTGTGCCTTTCCACTGTCTGCGCCTTTCCACTGTCTGCCATGGGGTGCTACAGCTGTCAGCTCCACTGAGTCACAGCTGCCCTTTTGAAATCCCTGCAAAGATTATTTTTGGCATTAATCTGAGAATCCAGAACTTGCTTCTGGTAAGACAATTTAGGGCCTAATAAGATGCTTTGGAGGAAGGTCCGGGGAGACACACTTTGCTCAGAGCTGGCATGCCCAGCATCCCAGCTGCCTCATCAACGAGTTAGGCTTCTTCAGAAATGAAGCGTGCCACAGCTGAGCTCTGTCCACCACTTCAGCTCAGCAACAACACAGGGTTGCAACAGACAGTCCTTCTTATTCATCTCTATTTTCGCATAGGAGCTCTGCAGACCAATCAGAAACAGTTCACCAAACAAAGTTAAGCAATATCACGGAGAACTTTAAGAAATTACTCCTTATCACCCCTCCTGAGGGTAGGCTCAATGGTCAAGGCCACAGTGAAATCTTCCTTTTCTTGTAAAAGTTAACTGAAGTTAGTTATTAAAGTGCTGCCAGTATTTAGGGAGGTTCTGAAGTGAAGAAGAGCAGAAGATACCTGCACTGCCTGTGAAAATTTCAGGAATATCTTTATCCAAAAAATCTTGGTGTAGTTTCCTCTGAAGAGCTTCCTGGAAGATATACCAGGTACAACTTTAAATTGTCATTTTAGATAGGGGATATGTAAAGTAATGCTTATAAATGAAATGCTTCTAGTCATGTGTTTTATTTTTTGTAAAATATAAGAGTTTCCTTTGTGGAATTTCTTTGTATTTTTCAATTATTTATATTGCAGACAAATTCAATTTGTGAGTGGGTATACACAGATTGAAAAGTGGGATGGACCATGTTAGTATTTAATTATTCAATTGAAATTACATATTTTTGTGTACTTCTTAGTCAGTATTTAGGATAAATCTCCTTTTTTAGGATAAAGGGGAAAAAAGTATCCCTTTGTTAATCCTCTCAACAAAATGACACACATGAAAATATGCATTTCCAAAATTTTACAGAGCTCAGGGATTAACAGTGGAGTTGGAGTTCTTTTACGTATGAGAAATGGCAATGCTGTTAATTGGTGGCCATGAGAACAGGATCAGAGGCTATATGGAGTAAAACTGAACCAGAATGTTGTCTCTGGGCTATCAGTTCAGATCTAGTCTTGGTCAATAGTGACTGAAAGTTGTAACCACTCAATAGCTGTGCAATGTAAGCTTGGTCTGTGCCTGTGTTCCTCGTGTGTGGGTGGACACAGAAGTCATCAGAAGAATTGGTCTTGTCCCCAAGGAGCCCAAGGTGCTCTAGAGAGGCAGTGTAGGTTACTGGAGTACAGACTTCTCTTTTAGGGAATTTGTGAAGGACGTTGTCCTTCACCATGCTGGTACTTTCCACAATATCCTCTTTTTCTTTAAAACATCTTAAGTAATGTCTCTGACTGATAAAAACCTCCCTATACTGAGGGCATCCTATATTTTCAAAGATATATGGGAAGAAAATGAGAGTGAGCAAGAGGAAGGCAATGCTGGCTGCAGTCATGGTATCTGACAGCTGCTGACAGAGCCGTGGAAGAGGCAAGGACAGGAAAAGTTTGCCTGGCAGCAGTAGTCTTCTACCTCCAGCAAGGTGCTGCTCTGCATGGTCCTGTTTACCTGCCAGGGAACAGGCTGAAGGCACCTTCCACGGCACTGCAGGTGCTTGGGCTGGCTTGGTTAAACCTCTCTGAAGCACAGCACTGTGGTGTTTAATGCAGTCTCCTGCTCCCATCCTTCAGCTTGGAGAGGTTCCTCCTGCAGCTCTAAACCATTGGCCCAAAGCTCCCTGGCAAGGGAGTCTGTAAATTGGGGGTCCAGTCAGGAGGTAAAAAGCACATGCAAAACACACCTTCATTAAGACCAGCACTAATAAGCCAAAGGATGTTTAGAGAGTTGTAAAGAAGCTATTGTATGCTCCCTAAGATTGGGGCAGTAAATTTGGCCTGAAGAAAGAAGAGTGGCTGGGCAAGGGGCAGGGGGAATAACCGAAGTATTCTCAAAAGCTACAACAGCTGCAGTGCTGAGGAAAATCTGAAATAAAAGAATCACCCATACACTTCTTTTATTTTTATGGCTTATGAACTTTTCAAAGGGTACAAATAGTACATCTTGTGCCCTATAATGTAATGAACAAAATTATTCCACAGGACTTGCAGCAGTATTCCTCTTTGTGACATAAAGTTTAAAAGGCAGACACACAGACTAGGAAACAGAGCAATTTTAAAACCTTTAATAGATAAAACAACTTCTTGCAAATCTGAGTAACCACAATTTATCAGGGAATGAACAGAACTAATTTCTTCATTGAAATTTTATCAGTCTCAGTTTTGGAGCTCTGATCCTAACAGAGGGAGGGACAGTAGTGTAAAATTACAGATCACAGTATGATTTTAACTGGTTTTGGATTGATGTTTTGCATGAGCTTAGATTTGAGTATTTTCTTGCTACAGTAATTGTTTGCCAGTTTTTGGAAAATACTACAGACCTAATTTTTTATGTTAAAACAGAGAGTAAAAATGTTTAACCCATTGCCAAAGCAGTAAATCCTTTGTGCAAAAATAGCATGTCAGCAAAATATCTAAGAGGTTCGTTGACATTGTTTGGACTTCTACACACGTCTATGATTTTCCACAGAATGAACAATAAGGAAACTAAAATGAAATCACTTAAAGTAGGTCAATAATAGGCTGTGAGCTGTAGCAAAGTTTCAAGATGTTGTTCACATTTTAATGCCAAAATTGTCATAGACTAAAAGCTTTTCATCTGTTCATAACTATGCAGACAGCTTTGTGCCACATTAAAATCTGTGCTGTGATATCTCCAAATGTTGAGTACTCACAGGTCTGAGTTAGAAATGCTTGGACAGTATTTCAGCAAGAGGCAGATCATAGACATGGGCAAGGAACTGGTGCTGGTCAGACATCTGTCAAGAGACCACCAGCCAGCACCAAGGCACCTTGGAGCATTTTCATTAAGGGAGAGAAAACAAATTTTAAAACCTCTATTATCAGTGTCCCAAAAGACTACTTGCTTCCTACAGTACATCTTCATCTCTGAGTCAAAACAGAATTGAATAGGATAGAACAGATTCGTTCCAGTTGGAAGGATCCTACAATGATTGTCTAGTCCAACTGTGGCTACGAAGAGCAGGTTCCACAACTTCTGTCTGGCACTCGTACAGTATTAAATACTTAAGAGTGGCTTCAACTGAGAGAAATATTTCTAGATAGTACAGGTTTTAGCTGAATTTAATGTGTGGCGTAATGAGAAACGTAACAGCACAGTGAACAGCAGCAAAGTGATGGCATCAATTAATCACTGCAAAATACTCAGTGGTATTGACTGAAGTGAATGATGAGCAGATTCATTCTCATGTGTAATATAGGCTCCAGGGGTCATTTCTGGAGTGACCCACTACAGTTTCTCTTCAGCACAAATATGCAAATGTGGGTTGGGACAAGGCAGAAAATAGTATTTAGGTAAGACATTGCAACAACTGTGAACATGAAGCAGAGGACAAGCAGTCCAGACAATCTGTGGAAATAAATCTTACAAATAACAAGCAGCAATATCATGCTTTTTTACTAGTGAACCTGATCTCCTTGTCACACAAATCCAGCCTAATACATCCAGCCTTGTCTCTGAATCCAAGAGAGGATGGCTGAGCCCTGCCTGCCCTCTGTCTTTCCCCTTATGTGTGGGTTACAGTGAACTCCCAGCCCTCCCAGTAGTGCCACAAAGAGAAACTGCTTGGGATCTGCTTGTTTCTTCTTTAGGAAATTAACCTCCTTTGAGGGAAGATGTTTTTGGTTGTACACGGCTGACTCAGAGATAAATTAACTCAAAAACCTTCTTGTCCACTTTTTGACTCCATCTTTAGAAGGAAATACTTCATGCTCCAGTGAAACACTGCTCTGCAGTGGGAGGAGGAGCAGGGCAGGAGATCACCTTGGCAAAGTGAAGTTGGTGTCTCAACCATCCCTCTTTTGATCTTCAAAGGTGGTAACGCTCAGTTTGGAGCTCACTCAGCTATGCTATGGCTACCCGCCCCCGAGCACATAAAGAGCTATCCCTGTTCTTCATTTCAGGTTTTTGAGTGCCTGGGACAGAGAGGAGCACACACAAGTCACTATCCTAACCTGACATTTCAGGAGAAATGGTTGAACCTGTGGGTAACCATTATGTAATAGCCAGGCCTGTGTACTCGGAGAATGCATTCAATGAAGAGCATGGAAAATTGCACAGATACCATAAAACATTTTGGGATCACCTGAAACTCTATTTTAGGTAAGGAGCTTTTTTTGTTGTTGTTTTGGTTTTTTTAATAGATCTAAGAAACAGTCCTGACTGCTCTTGGACAGCATGAACTCCATCTTGACAATGTTCATCTCCCATTCCAACACAGCAAGGGAAAATTCATTAACTAAATTCAATGTCAGATTTTTCTAATGGATTTTGACTGCTGTTACCCTTAGAAGTCTTCCTACAGTTGTATCTAAGATAGTTTCTCTTTTTCTGGGCCCTCGGCAGCACAGACTCTAGGAAGACCTTACTGTACCCTTTCAGTACTTAAGGGGGTCTTACAAGAAAGACATACTGAGCTTTTTACCATGGCCTGTTGCAGCAGGAGAAAGGATGATGGTTTTAAACTAAAAGAGGGTAGATTTTTACTGGATATAAGGAAAAAATTTTTTATGTTGAGGGTGGTGAAGCACTGACACAGGTTGCTTAGAGAGGTTGAATAGGTGGCCCTGTTCCTGGAAATGTTCAAGGTTAGATTGGGCAGGGCTCTGAGAAACTTGACCCAGTGGGTGGCATCCCTGCTTACTAGGGTGGGGGGTTGGATTAGATGGCCATAGAGGGTCCTTGCCAACCCAAGCTATTCTATTGTTCTGTGAGAATTTGGATTGGAAAGGACCTCTGAAGGCCACTGGATACACCTTGAAGCTCATATGTCTGTGCAGGCTGATCAGGGCTTGGTCTGGGTGAGATTTTGACTTCCTGAATACCAGAACCTGAATCTTTCCCCCTTCCTCACCTCTCTGAAACAGGCTGCAATTCAGATGAACTGTTCACTTGATAAAATTTTGTCCCCTTGTGCCTTTACAGCTGCTCCCCAAAAAGGGTCAAAAAAATTGCTTTGGGCTTGTTTCCAGTCGTTTCCTGGCTGCCAGAGTACCGATTCAGGGAGTGGGTCCTGAGTGACATCGTCTCCGGCATCAACACGGGGCTTGTGGCTGTGCTGCAAGGTACCTTTGGGAAATGTGTGTCCTGCGACAGCCAAGGCACTGCTGGCTTCAGCCTGCAACACACACATCACCTTCCCCGGGCCTCTGTCTTTACAGGTCTGGCCTTTGCTTTGTTGGTGAATGTTCCCCCCAGTTATGGACTCTATGCAGCATTTTTCCCTGTCCTGGTCTATTTTATCTTTGGCACATCGAGACATATCTCAGTGGGTAAGTTCAGGCACACCACTTACCCTCCTCACTGATGAAGAAGTACATGTTGCCCCTTCAGATATTCTAACATCTTTGACTTTTGTGCTGCTCAGGTCCCTTCCCCGTCCTGAGCCTCATGGTGGGAGGAGTTGTCACCAGGCTGGTCCCCGATGACAGCACTGGAAATGGCAATTCCACAAATATCTCAGCCATAAACAATGAGAGGGTGATGGTGGCTGCGTCTGTAACCTTCCTTTCTGGGGTTGTTCAGGTTGGTAAATGTATGTGTGTGTGCACCTATGTGAATAAATGGAGGGTGGCCTGACCTTCCTCTACGGGTTCTGCTGTTGGAGTCACCAAAGTCATCCTCTTCCACTTTCCATGTAACCGACCCTGGCTCACTGATTGAAGGCAGCTGTTCCCTCCAGTGACCAGGCACTCACATGAGCTGTGAAGTCCTTGGTTTTGCACAGGCCTGAGCTCACAGCCCACACAGTGGCAACCTACACCTACAGCAAAAAATAATCTGCTGGATAGGAAAAAAGTAGCTGTAAAGTGGTGTGAATGATGCAGATGCTCCAACGGGAGTAAAAGGTCTGCCTTGCAAGAGTAAAATAATTGGATTTGTTTTTTTTAAAAAAACATCCTTACTCTCTAGTAAAGAATTACTACAGTTCCTCCCTTCCTAACATACAAATATATTTGTGCTTTGTGAAACACTTGTACCATGTGATAATATAGGAACCAAACACCCTGAAAATAAGGATGTATATTTTACCTATAAAATAAAAAGAATGGGTTTTAACTGCTCTAGCAATTAGTTTTTACCAGTATTATGCCCTCTGTTGCTAAATCTCAATTTTTATAGCAACTCTGGTGATAGTACATTCCTTAATCTCTGGATGGATGGGATAAGGTGAAAATCTTTGCTTCCATTAAATATGACTGTCTTTCTTTCAAAGATTGCATAAAAACTCAAATGAATCCCACTGACCTATGTTTATTTTGTGTTTCAGTTGCTTCTCGGAATTTTCCAGTTTGGATTCATTGTTATTTATCTATCACAATCATTAATCAGTGGCTTCACCACTGCTGCAGCTATCCATGTTTTGGTATCTCAACTGAAATTCATGTTTCAGCTACCTGTCCCTGGATTTAATAAACCATTTGGCATCATCTATGTAAGTGCTAGATCTTCATTATTTTCTAATGCTATTGATGTACCTGTGATGTATTTTTGACTGTGTATCACAAGGCAATAATAACAACTCAGCATAAAAACTGCAAAGCAGGAGGAAATATGAGATAAAAACAAAAGAGATATGTTATTAGTATTTGACCAATCTTTAAATTTATTACCAAGCACCAAGTTACACCCCACTGGGCTAATTAGATAATATTTACTATTTTGTGTTGGCATATTTCAATTAAGCATTCAACTCTGCCTTGAGGATTTAATT
Organism: Picathartes gymnocephalus; assembly: GCA_013390045.1. Taxonomy (NCBI): domain Eukaryota; kingdom Metazoa; phylum Chordata; class Aves; order Passeriformes; family Picathartidae; genus Picathartes; species Picathartes gymnocephalus. Next base: position 6,721 of record WEKY01045517.1, on the reverse strand, counting down.
ATTCATTTTTACTTGATGGATATTATACATATTTAATTTGCATATGATTCTGTGAGGGCTGTTGGATGAGAAAGGAGTGAGAAGGACAGGAAGGAAGGACGGAGTAGAGAGAGCCATCTGCCCAGCAATGCCATTGCTCACATTTCCTATCAAAGACATGCCTGTTGTTCCAACCCTCCCTCCGGGGAAAATCAGGAGGAGAGGGTCACAAGTTAGTGGCAAGGGTCTTTTGCAGATGCTTCCATCACTTGGCAGATGCACATACATTCATGGAGCTTGCAGTCCATGTCATGCCCCAGGGAATAAATTCCAACCAGCACAATCCTTAGAGCCATTCAGATACAGGTTCTTCTGGAAGGGATAGTGCTGCTGTGCCAAGGCATGACTGTTTCTAAAGCACCTCATGTTTCCACCTGATTCTGCAGACTCTGGAGAGCATTTTCAGCCAGATCACAAACACAAACGTTGCTGACCTTGTCACATCAGTGGTTGTCTTGCTTATCGTGTTCGTGGTAAAAGAAATGAACGACCGATACAAGGAAAAGTTACCAACTCCCATCCCGATTGAACTGCTTGTGGTGAGTCACTTCCTTTGATTTTGCAACTGCTCCATGTTAAGACATGGGAAGCAGAGTTTTAACTATTTCTTCTCCTATCATCCATTAAATGATGTGTTATCATTTTACCTAAAAGGAAAAAATTACAGCAATCAGTAGCTACTGTGAGATGTTTTTACCTCTATTTAGCTGCTCTTAACTGAACATATCTCTGGTGTTATAAACAATGAATTTTTTCCCTGGAAAAAATTGGCTCTGACACCAGCCAGCTGCAGTCTCACAGCTGAGGCCCCTCTGTACCACACCTGCAAGCAGCCAGTGAAGTCCTGGACATGCATGACCACACACACGGGGGGCAAAATTATTTTGCCCCCCAGAAGCTGAAGTTTTGCCCACTCTGAGCAGCAGAGGAGTGAAGGAAGCCTCACAGGGACAGCAAGCCCCTAAAATCCTGGAGGATGTTGTATAGACTCAAGTAGCACTTGTTTTCCCCCGGAGTCATTACAGCACCTTGTTAGAACATACCTGGTTTTCTGGGTGGGATGACCTCTGTTAGTAAGATATTCTGTTATAATCTGTGTGATTTATGAATGTAAACCCATACCTGTAAGGTCATTCAGGAATGACAACTGAACAGCAAAGGGATGTGAAAACTTGGGGCATAATTCTGTTACTAGTGATGAGGCTGGAGGGCATGTGAGAGAAAGAAGGTAATGGTGTTTAACAGATTCTTCACACTCTTGCTTGAATGTGCCTAATGGAGGTGTGATTTATTATCTTTCAGACAGTCTTAGCAGCACTGATTTCCCATTTTGTCAACTTTGAAGAAAAATTTAATGTAGCTGTCGTTGGGAAACTAGAGGAAGGGTAAGTGATTTACTTACAATTCACCAGTGGAGCAAAATGTTCTCTCTAGTTTGGCAGTGTTAAATGAGTTCAGCTATGTTTCTGATTAAAATTATCTGCTTCATCTTCTTTCAGTAAGTAAATAAACATTTTTCTCTCAGTGATACGACACACATTCAGTACACAAGAGTTACGCACCAGAGCACATCTCCTACTCATCAAGGAATATACTGAGACATGAAATAATTGTGTCCTTCACTTTCTGAGACAGCTGGTGAGCAGGAGGCTGATGTTTGTCCATTTTATTGAACTACTCACTCCTGAACTCCATTTCCGTCACAATACATGTACAGTTCAACAGCCACCACCAGCCCTGGGAAGCCACCAGGACCGTGCATAATTCTCCTGTCTGGTCCCATGACTGGCCACCAGCATCTCCTTAGCCACCATTATCCCCCAGAGGCCTCAAAATCTGTTTCTCCAGGACTATATCCACATAAAGATTATTTCTCCACATATAGAATATATATCTTTATATAGACATCATCTGGCTATGCCAGAATTTTGGCATAAAGGATCAGGAGGCACATATTAAGTTAAAAAGAGGGAGGAAGATATTTACTAGGACAGCAGAGTGAGTCTGGGGTGGTCCCTGTAGCCCCATGGGTGCTAGTAGGTGAAGTTTGCAAAAGAACAACTATTTCTGCTCAAGAGTCTCCTCTCTTCAGATTTCAGTTCACTGAAAACCAAGAAGGGGGTAAAAAACGTCCAGAGAGGAATTCTCCCCAGGATCTGCAAAAGACTTCTAGGCATCTCCTTAATGAGTAGAGTTTTTTGTCTTTCAGGTTTCAAGCACCTGTTGCACCTGATGTAGGCATCCTCCAGAACTGTATTGGTGATGGCATTTCCATTGCAATTGTTGGGTTTGCAGTAGCCTTCTCCGTGGCTAAAGTGTATTCCATCAAACATGACTACCCAATAGATGGCAACCAGGTAGGCAAATAACAAAGAGATCAATATACTGCATTTATCAATGGGAAATAAGTCATTTTAGGAAAGCCTTGCCTTGTGAATAACTGTCACAAACCAGCTCTTAAGCACGGTCTCTTTTCTTTTTATTTCAGGAACTAATTGCTTTTGGGCTGGGTAATATAGTTGGTGGATCATTCAAGGGATTTGCCTCCAGCACTGCTCTGTCAAGATCAGGTGTGCAGGAGAGCACAGGAGGCAAAACACAGGTATAGAAAACAACAGGTCATGATGGCATTTAATGAAAGACATCTCTTTTTCCATAGCTAACCATAATGCCTGTGGGCTCTTAGTCATTGTGGAATTGTTCTCTCATGCAGATTGCTGGTATTATCTCATCTGTCATTGTTTTGGTTGTGATCTTGGCCATTGGGTTTCTCCTGGCACCATTACAGAAGGTATTCACTGGTTTCATCTAATGCTTCCTCCTGCTTCCCAAAGACAGGGCTGCTCTGCTCTATGAGCACACTGTCACTGTTCATAGACTTCAGTGGGATCCAAATAGGATTTGAAAATCTTGGTTCTTCTTCCCACATTATGCCAGAGAGGACCACAACTGCTGGTCAACCCAAACACCAAAAACCACAGCACCAGCTTTCAGGTGCCAAAAATAAGTGGGATTTACAACCTCAAGTCAGACACCTGCACTGCACCATGGCTGGGGATGTTCCAGCAGCAGTGATACACTGGGAGCAGCTCCCTGGCCTTTCAGCTGCACTTTGGCCCTATTTGTATGATCTTTTAATTCCTAATGTTCAACATTTTCTTTGCTTGCTTAAACATGGAACATATGTTTTGGTCTTCTTAACAGTCAGTCCTTGCATCTTTGGCTCTTGGCAATTTGAAAGGAATGCTCATGCAGTTCAAGGAAGTGGGCATCTTATGGAGAAAGGACAAGTATGACTGTGTAAGTTGAGTTTCACAAGCATCAGAAGTTAAGTGCTCTGAAAAAGTTATCTATTATACAAATTTTCTTTTTTTTAATCCCTGTTTTACTTCACTAAACAGAAAGTACAATAGTGGCATGTCTTTTTTACTGGTACACCCCTTGTTTATGTTTTCCATTTCATCCCACCTATTTTGAGTCGATTCTCACTCTTAACTTCATTTTCACCCATTTCATCAACATCTATTAAAATAGTGCATTATAAAAAGTCAAATAGAGAAGGCAGTTACGAAAAATGCCAAATTAATAGAAAATATCCAAATATCTACTGCTTTGACTAAGCATTCAGGGACAGTTTCTCACAAGCACACTATGTGTTATATGGAAGATACATAGCAAAAAACAAATGAAAACTGGGACTTGAAGAGTTTACTCCAAATGGTAGCTCGTGGCTAGAGGGCATGACTGGTTATCTCCAACACTCAGAAAATTTAGGCTCACAAATGGTGCCAAGCCTCAGTTTTCCCAGCTATCAAACAGTTATTTGCCCCATGAAAATGCTTTGAGCCCTGTGGCTAAAAGTTATTCAGTATTATCTAGTCATTTCTCAGTCATATATACTCACAGCACCTATATTTGCACATTTACAACTCTCAGCTTCACCACAATTCTTATTTATGTCTAATCTTGCTTTCCTGCTGGATTTTCATATTGAACCACCTATTCTATTTCAAGACTTAATTGTCTAGAAATTGTCATCCCTAGACACACTCCCTAGTGCTGGTTGGTGACTCTGGTCCTGTTTCACCTCACCAAAAGCAGATGGACATCCTGGACCAGATCTGGGATCTGTTCCTGCTCCCACCCTGAGCTCACGACCCAGGTTCTTGACATGCCTATAATGTTGCCATCCACTGGCTCGTTACAGGTTATCTGGGTGGTGACTTTCTTAGCTGCCGTCCTCCTTGGCCTGGACATTGGACTAGCAACAGCTGTGGCATTCCAGCTGCTGACAGTGGTAATCCGCTCCCAGATGTGAGTACTTATTGAATGCAATGACACCCCAGGGTCCCCTGCTATAAGTTAGCTCCCTCTGTACAGAGAAGGACAACAACCCCATTCGTGCCTTGGTCTATCCAGCAACTGTGCATGGAATAATAATTTACAGGCATAAACCTTTAGATGTGGGGCTTGCTTCAGTCTGCCACCCCAGCTGAGATGGTTTCATTTCATCATCCAAGTTTCAATGTGGGACACCAATAATTGTATGTATGTTTGTTCACAGTCCAAGCTGCACTGTTTTGGCCAATGTTGGGAGAAGTAACATCTACAGAAACAGGAAGGATTACACTGATGTAAGAAATGTCTCATATCTTTTATCACCTGCTGCACTTGTGCTTCTACAGCAAACATTGCTGCTGACACTTTTGCTTCATTTTACAGATCTATGAGCCAGAGGGAGTGAAGATTTTCAGATGCTCCTCTCCGATCTTCTTCGCTAATATTGAATTCTTCAGAGAGAAACTCATCACTGCTGTAAGAGTCTGGGGCTGTTCTGAAATATGAATTGCATGACACATTAAGGTGGATACAGTTACCCAATAATTACTATATATGAAGTCATTCTGCAGTCCAAGGGTGAATTTTCATTAATTATTCAGATATTGTTGCCACTACTGTAATATAACATGTATGCACACACCTCTGAGAAAGAGAACAGCCTGACTCATGCTGAACTTGCACCATAGCAATGTTTATACCATGTTTATACTTATACCATAACAATACATATTTTAAGAAGAAAGTAGTGCAGACATAGATAATATAAAGGGAAAATTATTTTATTTTATTTTATTTTCACTTGTATTATTTACACACAATAAATCTAGTTTACTCATCTTGCCCCAAGAACATAACCACAATAGTCAGAACAATGCCAAATGGAATCATTCTATCAAAGAGATCTTAACATCTTTCATAACAAACTGGTGAATGCAGACAGTCTTTCCATAACCAGCACAGAGATCCAGGACCCCTGAGCCTTCACTGTGTGAATGAGGCCCACCATCTCCAGCCCAAACACAACTTGCATCATAACCTCCCCTTCCTGCTGCTGTTAGTGGGGAGTTGATAAGCAGTGACTGCCTGAGCACTGGTAGTGAGCAGTTCATTCTCCACTGGCAGAGGAATGAGGGAATCTGACACACTTGGTTCTCCATATTGCTTGGTTTTCACCTCAGAAGAGCCCAAAGATTTTTTCTGTGAGTGCAGATTTTCACACCACTCTTTCTCTACAAATACAGGTACTTCTAACACTTTCCTCCTCTAACTAGATGGATGAGGCAGAAGATTTGCAGGAATTTAATATTTTAGCCTGATTTTATTATTAGCCTAATTTACGTGGCATCTAATTCTGTTAAAACCAGCTCGGAGATTCAAGACATATGGAGCCAACATGATAAAATCTGTCTTTCTTCTTCAGGAAAAAGAGTGGGTGAATGACCCATGCTGCAGTCAGGTGGCACAAAGTGGATACAAACCATGAGCTCTCTGATCTTGGTCACCTGGGTGACCACCTCATCATGCAGACAAGTAGGACATGCTACAGCATTGTCACTGGTATAAAGCAGTCCATACTGGTGTCCTAAACTAGTACAAATAGGCCTGCCTCATTTGTAGCCATTCCTGTAGATATCCTTCCAACCTAGAAAGAGCTCTTGTTTGAACTTTTGTAAAGTGGTAGACAACATCAAGTTCAAACTGTGGTCATCATGACTGTAAAGAAAAACCACATGAGATGTTTTGTCCTTCCCCCTATACCACACAGGTGTTTCTTCTTTTAATCATTCAAAGTGCTGTTTTTGCAGGTTGGCTTCAACCCACTGAGAGTCCTGAGGAAACGCAATAAAGCTCTGAGGAAGATTAGGAAGATGCTGAAGAAAGGAGAACTGCAAGTGACACCGGTATGTAAGGCGACCCCTCGGGGGTGAAGGGGGAGTTAAGCAACCAAGCTCCCTGGCTTTACATGGCAGAAAAGGGCCTCATAGCCTCCCTTCTTAATTAGATACACTATTCCCCAAGTTGCCACTTGTCATGATCCGATTACTAAGGTTCTTAGAAATGCCCCTGCGCGAATCAAGGTGCAAAGGAGACCATATGCCAGTGACAATAGTATGGGGTTTATTTGATAGTATTGGATAGTAAACAGGAGAGAGAGAGAGAAAGAGAGAGGTGAGGGGGACAGAACGAGAGAAACAGGGACAGAATAAGGAAAATATCATCACTGTGTGGATCCCAACGATGCTCCATTGATCCTCTCCAGCTGCTCTTCTTGGTGGTGAAGGCCCCCCTGAAAAGCACAGAATGTCCTGGGTTAATATAGCCTCAAGCCAGGGGGTGATGT
>WEKY01045516.1:156693-176565 GCA_013390045.1 Picathartes gymnocephalus | reverse complement strand
AAAAAAAAAAAAGCAAACCACCACGAAGCCACGATTGAAATAATTTTCTGTGGAGAAGAGGAACAAGTCCAGGCACCAGGTCCGAGTTGGTTTAGGAGAATCACTGTGGGGTTTTATAGAGCTGGACGGGCAGAGCCACGTGCAAATCCCACCTCCAGCCTTGTCCAGACCACTCCAAGAAGAGCAATTCCACTCAGACATTGTTGCAACATGTTCACGCTTCCTTCACAGCCGTTTAGATGCCTCGCACCACAAGTAGAGAATTCATTAAATTCACAGAGCACGGTTCCTTTTCCCCTTTTGGCTTTACAATATCACAGAGCTGAACCTGTTAACCTAACGCTGAAAGAAAAAAGCTGTGCTTGAAAAAAAAAAAAAAAAAGTTGTTTTTCAGCTCTTGAGGTCTGTTTTGATGAAGTCCCTTGTGTGCAAATATAAATAAATCCATAAAGTAATTTGACTTTTAATTCATACTTGGATTATGGAAATATTTGTATTTGCATGGCTGCTAGACTGAATTACAAAGGGGATTGAGGGTCCAGTTTTCAGTCTTAGAAGAAAAGAAATAGGAAAATGATGGTTTAGGAAACAGTGGCACCTGTGACCCAGAGATTGTCAGGGACAAAGGGCTGTGGCAAACCCCAAGTTGTTATCCCAGAATCCCAGACTGCTTTGGCTCGATGGGAATTTAAAGCTCATCCCATTCCACCAGGGCCACCTCCCACTGTCCCAGGCTGCTCCAGCCTGGCCTTGGGCACTGCCAGGGATCCAGGGGGCAGCCACAGCAACTCTGGGAATTCCAGCCCAGCCCCTCCCCACCCTCCCAGGGAACAATTCCTTCCCAATATCCCACCAAAATTCACCCATTTTCAGCTTAAACCATTCCCCCTCATCCTATTTTTATCTCTTCTCCTTGAAGGCTGAACTTTGGGCTTTGGTCTCATCCCACATCCACAATTTCCAGTGTCTGCAGCACTGCACTGAGTGCTCAGGATGGAGGGAACATTTTCTCCTAATATTAAACAAAAAAGAAACGAATGAGAAGCTGATTTCTGCATCTGAAAATAGATGCTTAAAAATAGATCCGTGTGGCATCTTTGAAAGTCCAAGGAGATGGAGTTTAAGGTTTCTCTGCAAGAAGCAAAAGGCAAGAAGAAAGGGAAAGCTGCTCACAAACAGCAGTGACATTCTGGAAGCAGAAAGGTTTCAGCTTATTTATGGTGTTAAAGACTTCAGGCAGAGTCATCATTTTAAAAAAAAAGCAAACCACAAAGCGAAAAATGCCAAGGAGATTATTAATAATGGCTTTTTTCTCCCCCTTTTTCTTCCCTTTTTTTTTTTTTTTTTAATTAAAAAAAAAAAAAAGGTGAGAGACAGCATGTTCCACTGGAGTCTGATAGAGAGCACAAATCTGCACCATCTGCAGAAGTTTGACACGGATTTGCCTCTCTTGCTGTACTTCCCAGGAGTTCTGAGCTGCCGTTCCTTGCTGATGACAGCTCACTGCAATTATGACAGAAAGCAATCATTAGCACCAGCCCTTCCTTACTTTTAGGAGAACCAGCAGCTTTTCCATTTGTTTAAAAAAAAAAAAAAGAAAAAAAAAGAAAAAAAAAGAAAAGAAAAGCAACCCTGAGAACTCCCCCCCTGCTTTAGGAGTTTAGATGGTGATGGATTTTTCTAAGGAAAGGATCTTCTTACACTTTCTCAAGTTGTGAGTGTTATTGGCTCTATGAAATGTCCTTTTTTTTCCCCCTGTTTTTTCTTTCTGTTGCAGAGGAGAAGTGTTGCCAACTGATTGATATTTTAAGCATGTAGACAACCTGCAGACCCTGCTCTTTGACTCAGATTTCTCCCTTCTCCCCGCCCCAAAAATGGTTTCGCTGCTATAAACTCCTTGTTCAGATTTCCTCCTCCCAGGTGAGATGTGATTATTTATTCACTTCGTGTGGCCAAAATTCGGGAGAAATAATCCTAGAAAGAGTTCAGCAAACAGTTAAAACAGTATCACATGGGAATCTCTGTGGAGTCTGGTTGAGATTTCAGCTCCTTGCTTAGAATTATGTGGGTCAGCCTTATGATGTGGGCAGTGAATAGGAAAATCTGCATTTCAGGCACTGAATTTTCGAAGTCTTTAAAGAAAATCCTGGGAAATGTTTTGTGCAACAAAGTCTGGGATGTCAATTTAGGGGTTTGTGTGTGCTCAAGGTACTGCAAAGCAAATCAGTGTGCAGTTCAGGCTCCTGTGGATAATTCATGGAGATTTGTTTTTATTTCTATTCGGATGAGGATTTCAATATTCCACGTTCTCACCTGCAAGTGTAAGCTGAGAAACAGAGACTTTTGGTGAGAAAAAAGAGATAAAGGAGCTGGAGAGGAACGTTCAGTGGCTTTTCTGTGCTGGCCAGGCCCCAAATCCACGATGGCTTTTTGAGGACCTTGAGGCTTGGGTGAGAGGAGCCATCTTAAAATTGCACCAAAACTGGAAAAGTTGGTGTTTAAACTGAAAAAACCTACCTTGACAGAGGTTTTATCAGATAAATTCTGCATTATTTCTCACCACAGGGTCTATTTCTCCTCCCATCACTTTTATTTTTTCACTGGGGCTACTTTTGATTTATATCTACGTGACAATTTCACTTTGGGCTACTTTGAATAAGCACCAGACCCAGCCTTTAATCTTCATCATTCATTATTATTTTAATGTCCTCCTTCTCACCCCAGGTTTCTCCTGAATTTTGTGTTTGACTTTACTTTGGTTGAAAGACTCATGGGAACAAACAGAATAATAAACAGGCACGGCAAGGGCAGCAGAATAAATTCTGATTTTAAAATTAAAGGGAAAATTTCTTCACATTCAGTTGCCTGAATGGCAACTGGCAACAAATAAATTGCACAAAAAGTGCTGTGCAGACTTCACATGAGTTTAGAAAGATGATTCCTCTGCCAGTGAGCACTAAGGAGATCTGTGGTTCAGAAATGGCATAAATTAGAAAAGATTCAGGACTATAAAAAACACATTTATGGAAAAATTGGTTCTGCACCTTAGAGGTTGTCCATTTCTTTTGGCTTCTTGAGCCTCTAATTCTGATTTTCCTCCTGCTCCCAGGTGATACTCGGTAACTCCTCATCAACTTCCTGCTTTCACTGAGATCAGGGACCCATTTAAGTGCACTCAACCTGGGCCTACCTGAGTTTTTCATCTGTAGGCAAGCTGGGTATGTGCTCATTTTAGTGGTAAAATCTGCATCTTGAATATTTGCAGAGTTCCACACATCTGTTGTAAAACCACAGATGCGCCTCTCCGCAGATATATATACTTCAGTGTGATATATTATGTTTTATAATTAAAATTTTATTGAATTTTAATATAAAAACAAATTCATACATTAAAAATTAAGTAGAGAACAAACATGTGTGGTGTCAGGAGGATACAAGCTCCAGTGCAGTAGGACAACAACATCTGACCCATAAAAACCACCCTGCTTTTCTTATAAAATACTTTTGTGGCTGGGAGATGAGTGGAATATATCATTAAGATTCCAATATTTGGGAAAAATAACATTGTTTTGTCACTTCCATTGATGAGGAAAGGGGCAGCTTTTGAAATCCCTCTATTAAACATTGGAAAACAAATGGATTTAGACAGAGCATGGACTCCCAACCAGCAGGGTGAGTGTTATTTGTGGGATAAAGTCAATCTTTTAGAGCAGAATAAAGAGTTTTGTTTCTTTCAGTGTCCAGTGGAGCACAAGGATTTGGGTACTGGAGATCTGAGCTTGGAACAAGAAATATCCCAGCCTTTACTTGCAATCCTTCCCTGGGCAAAGGTAAGTGTTGGTTACACAGAGTGACTCACTCCTTGTAGGAAGTGTGGCAGGAAAGATGGAGAGATGGAGAGACAAGAGCCTGGAGTGCCAGGGGCAGGGGGAATGGTTTCGAACCGCTGGGGTTAGATGGGATATTGGGAAGGAATTGTTCCCTGGGAGGGTGGGGAGGGGCTGGGATGGAATTCCCAGATTTGCTGTGGCTGCCCCTGGATCCCTGGCAGTGCCCAAGGCCAGGCTGGAGCAGCCTGGGACAGTGGGAGGTGTCCCTGCCCATGGCAGGGGGTGGAATGGGATGAGTTTTATGGTCCCTTCCCACCCAAACCATTCCACGAATTTGTATTTCCGTGATAATTATATCCTACTGTCCCAGTATGAGACAGTCCGGAGCAGTTCACCAAGATCCAATCTTTGTATCACTGTCAGCTTTGGGGAAAAAATTGCAGGGTGGAGAAAATGAACAACCCAGCCTTGGCCAAGAGCTGGGGCAAACAAATGTTTGCTCTCCACCAATCCCAACTCATGGACAACACCTTATTGTCCCCTCAGTGATCCCGTTTGTCCCGGATAAAGAACAAACCCCAGCACAGGATGCGTGAGAGAAAATGGCACTGAAATATCTGAATGCTGTTACATAAAGGGGTGCTGTGCCTTTGCCTTGAACTCTGCTTTCGTTTCCATTTCAAAAAAGGTGCAGCTGAGGTAGGAAAAGTTCAGAGAGGGCTGACGGGAATGACGAGACAGAGGGTGAGGTGCGCGTGCGACGAGAGCCTGTCAAGTTTGGGACACGACTGTCGTGGCTAACGAGGATGAAAATGGCAGAAAGGCATCAGGTAAGGAATGGTTGATAGGGAATGTGTCAGGAAGTTGTTGAGGAAACGTTTTTTTCCTCCATTTTCTGCTGATACCAAGAAATCTGCTGATTTCTTCCCAAGAATCCAAGGACGGCCAAAAGATGTGGCAGGGACCACACCACAGGCTGGTGACAAGGGACGGGGCTTTGGGGTGGGATGTGGGATCATGGACACAGGAGTTTGAGACACTGGGAGGGTTTAAAGAATGAGGAATTAGAGATTTGATTAGCAATATTTGCATTAGATGGGGCAAAACTAAGGGATAGGATCATGGAATCGTTAAGGCTGGAAAAGACCTCCAAGATCACCAAGGCCGAACTTGGATCTCATCCCACTCATTCCCACTGAACCACGTCACAAAGCGCCACATCCACTCAGTTTTTGGACACTTCCAGGGATGTGACTCCAGCACCGCCCTGGGCAGCTGTCCCAGTGCTGGAGCACTCATTCCATGGATAAACCCTTCCTAATATCCAACCTGAATCTCCCCTGGTTCATCTTGGGCTGGGATCTCATTCTCCATCAGCTCCTGGCACTGAGGGAGGTGTTTCCCAAGGCTGCATCCTCCCTTTGCTGTGTCTCCTGAGTCTTTTCCAAGATTTTTGGAAGCTGTGCCCTGCCTCCAGCCCTCTCACATCCAGCAGCACCATCCTCAAAGGAGAAATCAGGCCCGAGCTCTGTTAAAAAACTAAAATTAAATTTTAAAATCAGGTTCATAGCCCACATCATCATTTTTTTCCCCTGTTATTTGAGAAGTCAGGTAGGAGAAATGTCTGGGAGCTTCCTGGATGAGCAGACCCGGGTGTGTGGTGGCTGCAGCCTCCAGGAGTTCCAGGCAGAGATGTTCTGGAGGAGCTCCCAGCCTCGCCTGAACCCAGCCTGACTCTGCACCTCCAGCCTTCCCCACCCTTCCCCAATTAAAGCATTCAGAGCTCACATTAAAGAGCTGTCCACAGCCCTGCAAATTGATTTATCCCCTGATGACAGTCCGAGCTGCTGCCCAAACGGCTGCAGAGGAAAAGGTCTTTAATTTAGGGGTTGTTTTCTTGCTTGCTTGTTCCTTTTCACACTGATTTTCACTTGCTGTCGCTTCACAATTAACTCAAGGTCACAGGTTTAGGGGGTATCACAGGGTGATCTCAGCTCCATTTGGCACAAAAAAATATTTGTGTTCCTGTTTCTTAAATGAATGGATTAAAATAGGATTTTATTGGAGTAATGAAGCTTTGTATTTATTTAAAAAAATGGGATTTTTCAAGGAGGATTGCTAAGTCATTACAGATAAATTTTTTTTAAGGAGTGTTTTAAAGGTGTCACTCCCCATGGCAGGGCTTTGGAATGAGATGATCTTTAAGGTCCCTCCCAGCTGAAACCATTCTTTGATTCTATGATTCACTGTTGCTATTTGTGCTCTGAGGATTTACTGAAAAGGAGTTTTCAGGTTGGAAATTTATTGAGAGGATGAAGAGCTGATGGCTTCTGTCTGGTGAAAAAAAAGGGAAATTTTCCTCTCCTTATACATTCACATTGTTAATCTTCAAACTCACCCACACATCTGAGCGCACAGCTGATTTATCCACCATTTACAGAAATCCAAAATAGACCTGGATGAAAGGTTGGATTATTCACAGATAATCTACAGCTTTCCCAGACGATCACTTTACGACTGTGCACAAAAAAAACCAAACTCCTGGGTTATTTTTGGTTTGGAAAAAAACCCCAAACCCTTCTGAAGTGATTAATAGTAATTGTCAGGGATTTGTTTTGGGGAGGGACTGTCCTTGTGTTATCACATGTCCCGTTAGCACTGGCAGCGGGATATTGATTGTCCACAAACAAACTCTACTTGCAATTATTTTACTGCAAAGCAGCAACCATAAGAAAGTAAAAAACCAAATTTAGAAGCTTACAGATATTGTTTTGGTGAGTTTATAGCAAGATAATTTACAGATAAAGGAGAAAAATTGTGATAATTGTAATAATACAGAAAAAAAACCAGAAAAAATGGTGATAATTGTAATAGATATTATTTTGTTATGGCTTATATTTAACATTTTTCACTATTAAACAGTGTGAGGGAAAATTAAAGTTCTGTGAACTTGCAGTAAAACCCTAAATATTCATAGTTGGATATTGATAGAAGACAGGGAAAGGGACAACTCTCATCCCTGCTGTGTCACTGCTCTTCTGTCCCGATGTTTCACTTCAACTCCAGGAAAATTTTCCTCAGCTCCAGCTGTCTTAAACCAGGGCTAAGGAAAAACCCGATGAGTTATCTCAGTGTCTCCAGGAAAACTCTCACTGATAATAGAAAATAACTACCTTTAGACAGCACTTTTTATACCAGACTGTAAAATTTAATTGAGGGTTTTATCTTGCCATAGAAATTTGTTTGTTTTTTTTTTTAAATAAAAATCCCAGGAAACATTGTAATTTCTGTTCAGTCCTTTTTCTAAGGAATGGCTGTGAAATGGACTCTTTTTTTTTTTTTTATTTACATACTTCCAGGAGCTGCACCTGTTGAATGACACAGGACTCTTCCAAGGATAAAGTTAATTCCTCAGGAGGTTTGGAAAAATCCCCAACCCCTTCATGATGTTAAAGACTTTGTTTTTCATGTCTAAAAGTGTTTTGGGGGAAAAAAAAATTAAAAATTGTATTTTATAGGAGCTTGGTGAGGAATACAACCTCTGCCACTCCCTGATGCAGGAGGGTGGGAAGCTGCACAACATCTAGGGACTTTTTGGGAAACTCCACCCCATCCAGGGATTTTTTGGGGGATGGATCCTGTAGGGTTGAGCCACCTCATTCAGTATCGGGGGGGAGGAGAGCAGGAGCTGCCTGGGGTAATCCCAGAGGACGCCCTAAACGCTCGCGTGTTTTGCAGCACTTTGAGGCTTTTTTGATGCTTCTAAGGAGGATGCAATTAGCTTTTCAATGATAAATAAATTAGAGATCGTTGATTTTGCCGTTCACACATTTGTTTTCTTCGCTTTCATGAGGGACTGCAGCCTGTTTATGATTTTCTTAGAAGTTCGAGAGACTTGCTTTGCTTAGCGACAAATCCTCCCCTGTAGGCAGCACAAGGGGAAAAAAAAAGGAAAAAAGAGGAAAGCAAAGATAGTGGGAACCTGTAAATGGCCAGGGAAGGGAATCCCCCCAGGACTCCCAGAGTTTGGTTTGTTTCCTGGCTGTTTATTTACCTAATTAGAGCTCATAATTCCACACAAGGCAAAGGGAAATAAAAAGCAGCAACAAAAGAAATCATGAAAAAGCACAGGCAAAAACCAGTTGGTTATCCAGGACTGGAATAAGGCTCTGGTGGAACTTCAAGGATGGCTTTGGCTCTGCAGGTGGGGGTCACCAGCTGGTGTCCAGCATGGATGGGACTTCATGAAATCATGGAATAGTTTGGGTTGGAAGGGAAAACTCATCCAGTGCCACCCCTGCCATGGCAGGGGCACCTTCCACTGTCCCAGGCTGCTCCAGCCTGGCCTTGGGCACTGCCAGGGATCCAGGGGCAGCCACAGCAAATCTGGGAACTCCATCCCAGGGCCTCTCCACCCTCCCAGGGAACAATTCCTTCCCAAAATTCCATCTAAAATTAACCTCTTCCAGCTTAAAGCCATTCCCTGTGTCCTGTCCCACCATCCCTTGTCCCACGTCCCTCTCCAGCTCTCCTGGAGCCCCTTTCAGCCCTGGAAGGGGCTCTGAGGTCTCTTCTCCTCTCTTTCTCTCTTTCTCTTTCTCTTTCTCTTTCTCTTTCTCTTTCTCTTTCTCTTTCTCTTTCTCTTCTCTCCCAACTCCATCACGTGTCATCACTCAAATCCTGTGCAGAGATTTCCTCCACCACGTGCAGCTGAGGGAGAAGCTCCTGAGCAATCTGTGAAGCCATCGAGGACCATGTTTTAGAGAGTGACATCCAAAGATTTGCAATATAAGGTTTGATAATTCCCTTTAATTGAACTTGGTAATTATTTTTTACATTCCAACCTGGTGTTCATACTCACTTATACAAGTCTTCCTATGTTTTCAGAGTTTCAAGCAATTCCAAGAGGTTGGTAGAGGAGGGAAGGATAATTCCACCATCAGCTTGGAGCTGCTGATGGGCTGAAATTATATTAACTGGAAATTTTCTTTTGTTTCAGGACAGAAAGTATCTGAAGCAAAAATGCTTAAAGTAGCAAGACTGTGGCTTGGACTTCATACACAAGAAAGAATAAAATACTTGTAAAAAGCAAAATCCAAGTAAAAAGAAATGCTCTGCCTAGTCATGTTAAAAGGGAGGTTAGTAAGGTCAAGGAGAAGTTTTGTTTTGAGAACAGTGCAGCTGAGGAGTGCAAAAAATAACAAATAAGAAAAATGTGCCTTTTTTTTCTCTCTCCTGCTGAATGAAACACGGCATTTTGTGGAAGGGGATGGGGGATGATAGAGGCAGGTTCACAACTCGGCTGCACAGATAATTTCAGTCCCATTCTGTACGAGCAGTGGGAATGAGGCTGCCCCAGCTCTGTCTCTGGGTGCGTTTCCATCCCACCCAGCACTGCCAGGTCTGGCGTGGCAGAGCTCATCGAGAGCACTGCATTCGAGCAAGGAAACAGGGGCAGCAATAGCTCAGCCAGCAGGGCACTCCCAGGCAATCAGAGCAGCCTCAGCTGAGACTCAGCAACTGCAAGAAGTGGGGAAATGTCATTTTTTCCTTCCTGGGAAAAGCTTTTATCCATGTGTGTGTCTGTGTGAGGCTGCAAGGGGGGAAAGGAAGCACAGCCAGAACTGTTCCACCCACCCAGGGCAGGATGGCCATGGATCCTCTGCTCTGAAACTCTCCCTGTTGCCTCCCAGGGACATCTGCTGGGTGTGCAAAAGATGGAATTGGTGTCTCCACACTGCAGTGGGCTGGGAGCAAGGTTGGTGACACAGGAGGTGTAATTAGAAATGACTTCCAAGTGTTTTCTCCTTCTCCAAGAGGAGCGTGGAAGGGCTGGTTGGGCTTGGTGATGTGGGAATAAATATCCTTTTGTAGATGGTGGTATGGAAAGTAAGCAAAGAGTAAATGAGCCATAAATGAGTAAAATTAAAGGAGTAAATTTCTGTAAACAAACCCCAGAAAATGAACTGGAGCTGTTTGGAACTGGATGATCAGAAATAGTTGCAGGATCAGAAATGAAGCTGCAGAACCACAGACTGGTTGGGGTTGGAAGGGACATTAAAAACAACCTCGTTCCAACACCCTGCCACAGGCAGGAAAGTTGAGAGGCAAATGCAGAGTTCTGGATATCTGCTGATGCTGACTAAAAAGAGAGAAAAGTGAAAAAAATTAAAGAAATCAAAAGATATGATCCTCATTGTGAAAATCAGACCAGCCCCAAAGTGCTTAACTCAGACTTCAAGTACTCCAACCCCTCTTGAGGGTGGGAGGAAGGAGCTTCCCACATATTTTGGGAAGGACAGGACCATGGGAGCTGTCTGTGTCTGTTTGCCAGGCCTGTAGTGAGCACCTTGCTTGACATTAAGCAGAGGCAATAACTTTGTGATGACCTAAATTCATTTAAAAAAGAATTACTGATGTATATATTCAGGTCAATAGCACTTTCCCCAGGTTTCAATAATCGGATCAATTATCTGAATCCAATAAAATCTTATTAAAGAAATTCAGAATTATCTTTAGAATAGTTGGCCTTGTAGTCCCTGAGTAGGTTACAAAAACTGCTATGAAGAATTGCTGTGACCTACTTTCTGGGCGGTACAGATATCATTATCATATCAGAGGTGCAGGCTGATAAGGCTACATGACTTCCATCTCTTATTGAAGAGAGTTTGGCGAAGAACTCACACAAAACTTTAATCTAGGTCTCCAAATGATTTTATTTTCCCAAACATCAGCTGAAATTTGGAAAGTCAAAGCACTGCACGTGAGGGAGCACCTACTGAATGAAGTGAACGAGGTAAAGCCAGCGGGGTGATGAAGGTTTAAAGCACCTGGGGTGGGGACAAATTGTTGTCTCAGGTCACAAACGCTTGGTCAGCCCAGGCACAGGCACGCTGACCCGTGAGCACTTTGCACCTCTTCCACAAGGTCAGCGAGGACTTGAATCCCGAGGCAGAGGAGGAATTATAAAAAGCCAATGGAAAACCTTCCAGCCTTCTCTCTGCCAGGTGAGAGGTTTGGTTATTTTCTTTCTTCTGAGACAACCACTTTAAGTGTGGCTGGAAACTTTCTTGTGTTTCTAAGCAATTTTTTGATGGGGCTGCATGTGCAGATCTGGGCTGGGGAATGAGGCTGTGCTGGGCAGGATTGTCCCAAGGATGGCTGTGCAAAAGTACTTCAGTCTGGTACCTCCGAAGTGAATTTGAGAGCAGCCTTTGTTTGAGAAATATCCTGAGATGTGTCAGGGCTGAAGTCTGGAGCT
The DNA here is from genome assembly GCA_013390045.1 of Picathartes gymnocephalus. Classification (NCBI taxonomy): domain Eukaryota; kingdom Metazoa; phylum Chordata; class Aves; order Passeriformes; family Picathartidae; genus Picathartes; species Picathartes gymnocephalus. Next base: position 165,474 of record WEKY01045516.1, on the reverse strand, counting down.
GTGAAAGCCAGGGGGGATTTAACTGGGAGGGCAGTGGCCTCGGGGTGGTCTCCGCACTCGTGTTTCTGGCATGGCACCCTCTGAGGCAAAGGAGCTGTGAAGGAGGGGTAGGAGGTACCTGGTTTTCCCTCAGCTCTGCCCCGTGCCCATCCAGCCCGAGGTGTGGAAGATGTTCCTGTGAGAAGCATCACCGTTCCCACCACCAATGGTCCTGAGCTTCTCCGAGCTGTGCAAACACAAGATCCCCTTTTGTGGGGTTACAGGAGAGGTGATACCAACACGAGAGGTTGGAACTCGTGCAAACCAGCGGAGGTGGCATCGGGAGCTCTGCCAGGAGTGTCCCCACCCCCTCCTGTGCCACTCAGGCCTCTCTCAACCACTCGGTAAAGCCGGGCATCCCTCACCCAACCCCCCACAGCCTCAGGGGAGAGCTGTGGGACCCCCACACCACTGGGCAGTGAGTGTGGCCAGGATGATTGTCCATCAGTTAATGAGGAAGCTGAGGTGCCGGTGGTACCTTATGCTGATGTTAAAATTAAGAGCCAGACACTGTTAAGGGAGAAAAAGGGTTTTTACCTTGGTATTTAATAGGGATCCTTATGGTGCACCACTTGGCCAAGGTGGAATGTGCCGAAATGCACACCCCTGATACATTGCATATACAATTTTACAGACCTGGCAAATTAGCATATCTAACAAAAATTCCCCAATGAGAGGCTTGTATGGATAGCGTGATATCCCCCCATCCTGAGGAATTTTCCCCTGAATGGGCCTAATCTTAGTCTACGGGATGTGTTCTGGAGAGGACCTTGGCTCCTCAGGAAAGCGTGGGGCTTTTTTTCCTCGCAGCCTCCAACTGCGAGGCCTCGGGATTTTTGGTCTCTTGTCTTGGCTTAATGGAATATCAGGAGTATGCCAACTTTTCGGGCTTAAGGAACTACAAGCATGCATGCTAAAAGCACTAAGGGTATATAAAAGCTACATAAAGGGTATATAAAAGGCAAAAAAATCATCATGGCATCACTGGGAGCCTGTTTGAGAGCGCTGAGCAATCCCAGCTGCTCCGCAGGCCCCGCTGGCGCGGCCCAGCCGGCGGAGCCAGGCCTTCCTCCCTCCCAGCCCCAGGCTTTGATCTCACCAGTATCAAACCAGTTGGGCCCCAGTAGGGTGGTGGGAGGCAGCGGGAGCCAGCAGTGGCGTGTGGCTCAGGGCGGCCACCTTCCCTCCACGCAGCCCCGCTGGCCCCCGATGGCCGGCGGGACATCAAGGCAGGGCCGACCGACGAGCGCGTTAATTAGGAGGCTGAAATTATAATGTCGTGTTAAAGAACAAAGGGTCTCCAAAGGAAAAATATGTGCCGCGTATCTGACAAAGATAAATTGGATTATTCAAAATATTCCTGATGAAATGTTACATTTTGCAACTAATTATCAATCTGTTTTATCTCCGGACCAGCTGGGCATTTTTGTGCATGCAAGACCTGCCTTACCAATGATCTTAAGATGTCACTGTAGCGTTTACATCTTTTATTTCAAGATTTAAATAACTAGGAAGTAGCTAATGTAATTCACTGCTGAGAAGAAAGGCTAGTTAGTTGAATGCTTTCCAAAGTGATCTTCTCCTAATGAACTTCTCTGGACTGTGAGTAATGAGGCTTTATTCAAATAATGTTTAAGAAAGGTTTTTATAATGTAATTTTTAAAAGAAAGAGCAGCATTTAATGCATTTAAAATATCTTTATTAATCCTATACTGCCTCATGTAGGATTAAAGCATTGTGAATATTTGGTTTTGTTCCTTCTGAATGTCCCTTTTGTGATGAACTGGTTGTAGTAGCAACGGAGCTGTAGAAATCGGGCAATTATATTGTAAATGTTCAGTGATATCTTACAAATTACAGTCTGACATGATTACAGAGCCATTTTGCTGTAAAAGCATTTGTTGTTCCAGTATATACCATAGGGGTCTGTATTTCCCCAGGTCCCTACTCAGACACTACTCTTATGTGCAAGCACTTAGCTTTGCTACCTCTGCTATAGCTCAACTTTGGGACAGCTGTGCCGAGATTATTCTGCTGGAGGTGTCATAAAAATTTTCTTTTGAGTGTGATTTTGTGGTAGTTTTCAACTGCAATTGGAGAAGATTCCCTTCAATAGCAGTCCTCTCCAATATTTTGGGTTCTTCGTGAGGTTATGAAGTTCTCCTGGAAGTGTTCTGGCAAATTTTGCTTTTATGGCACTGAACTGAGGGTGGCAAAAAAAAAAAAAATTAAGAAATTAAATTTTTTGACATGACGTCTGCTTGGCCAATTTCTAGGAAGGGACAACAATAAATTTATTTGAGCAAATCTCCCTATTTTTGATTAAGTAATGAAGTGTCATGATTGAGTATGGGCTGATCTCGCCCTCCCAAAGGATGACTCCCACTGCTTATGGGACCTGACTGATACACCCTGTGACTACACATTTCTGAAGTTGGCTTTATTTACAACAGAATATCAGCTCAAAAAGTACTTCACTCTAGATCTTGAATTTTTCTGCTTCTACCTCCAAATAGTTTAACTTTATATCCAGCCTATATTCACAGTTTTCCCAGAGTAAGAACTGAACGCGGAGACTTCAGCCTGTGGTACATGGAATAAAACCAAAGTAGTTTGCCCAGCCCATCTCTTTTTCCTCCGCTTTCTACAGAGTAAATTTTGTCCCAACTGATGATCACTTTAACTGTTCAGAGCAAGTTCTGCTTCATTGTAGAAACAAATTCTTTCTGCCTTTTTAATCAGGGTCTTCCCGAAGCTGATCAGTGCATTCCTTGCTTTTCCATGCTCTGTCAAGGCCTGATCCTGCAAAGAGCAGGAAGTGCTTGGCACACTGACCTTCTCCCAAAATTTCTGCCAGTTAGGAGTGGTCAGCACCCAGCAGGATTTGGCCCTTGCTTTGCACAAAAACCTCCCCGAGTTTGAATGTTTCATAATGTGTGTTTAAATAGTCACAGCCAGCAAAGAACTTTGATGAGGCAAAGGGGTAATTGGATTTTCTTGTTCTATAATTAAAAAGGTATATATTACATCCACATTAATACCAAAAGAGTTCATCATGATCAGTGTCATTACAATGAATACCAAAGGATTTAACAGTGATTGGCCACTTAGTTTAAAGGGTACCTGAAATCATTAAATTGTTTGCTGGAGGGCTTTTGAAGGCCTGTTGGATCACCTGCCACTCCATTTTTTTTCACTCCTGGCCTGAAATGTGAGGTTTACTTTTACAAAGTAGGAGCAACAGGGTGATAATTTTCCTTTATTATTCCCTTATTGACTTCCAGTTAATTTTAATCTTTGTATTAAGCGACCTCTATTAAGCTTGCCGGGTATCTGATTACACCGCCAAGGTTGAGACCAGAAGGTGACCTATTGTACCACATCAATTGTCCTTCACAGAAGCCCTGAGTGTTAATCAAGAGAGGAAGATTAAAGGAGATCAGAACTATCAGCCTGGAGTGCATTTTGCATTTGAATACACCTTTCTACCAGTGAGTGTGTATTGTCCTAGAAAAAAACAAATATCAGCTCTCAGGAGCATCTCCTGCTCAAATCTCCACAGAGAGAAGTTCTCAAGGCATTGTGGTATTTGCAACCTTAGCTCTACCCTTAAAAGCTTTAATATGTTTGTAAAATTCTGAATTAGGTGCATTTTAATATACCTATAAAATCCCTAAATAAGTTTTCTCATATTTGGACAAACAAAACTTTTTTCCTCCTACAGTTTTAAAATGCTCATATTTAATTTTGTTCACTTTTACACAGATATAAGCTAGCTTAATTAACTCCCATCATGATTTAGAACCATGGGATAATTTAGGTTGGAAAAGTTCTCTCAGATCATCTAGTTTGACCATTAAACCTGCCCATCTTAGGTGGTTGGATAGGTTAGAGTTTACTCCTCATCAGCACATGCATGTTCACACTTTGAGGCAGCTGCTCGGGGGGTTGTCGGTCTTTGCAGAATTCCTTTTGGAGAATTCAGAATTTAGGGTTTGTAGAATCCCTACCTTTCTACCAGTTTGTGCATTTAAATCAGCTTTTAGCCTTCCCACATAAGTAAAGGTCAGAGTGGGGTGAGTTATATATTCCTGATGTGTGAATGTGTGAATTTTTAAAGATGTGGCTGGGTTGAAATCCACCCAAATTTTTGTCATGGTGTTCAGTTAAAGGTTGTTTGGCTGGATGTTATTTTCCTGCCATATTTCACCTCACTTCTGCCAGGTTTTTCAGTGCTAGAGCAATTCCAGAAAAACCTTTTCCTGTCATGAGGAAAATGTACAGTATGACCCCAAAAACCCAGTAGTGTTACCTCATCTTGTTGGGGTCACACTCAAATTAATAACCATAAGTGAAACTTTAAATAACACTGATTTTTGTCATGTTTTTGTCTGAACTCATCTATTTCTTGGCTTAGCTCACTGCCAGTCCACTTCCAAAAAACATCTTTGTGAGGTGAAATAGCTTTACTGAAGAAATTTGTGGACACAGAAAGCAAAAGAAATGGCAGAAGACGTGAAAATATATTAATCTCAGCTCTAAAGCCTTGTCCATGAAAATCATGACATTGAATAATTAACGGTCAGGTCTCCAGTAGAAATCTACCAATAACCATGGAATTATAGAATATTTAAGGTTGGTCCAACCATTCCCCCAGCACTGCCAAGGCCACCACTCACCCTTGTCCCCAAGTGCCACATCCACACGAATTTTGAACATTCCCAGAGATGAAGACTCTACCAGTTCCCTGTTCCAATGCTTGGCAGCCCTTTCGATGAAGAAATTTTTCCTAATACTCAACCTAAACACCTTCACTTATTTTTCTTATTAACCTGGAGTTATTATTTAGAGGGTTTTTAAAAACCTTTCTAAAACTCATGGAGAAATCCACAATTTTAGCTCTTCTGAAAGGATTTTGCCTCCACAATAATGATATTTGTTACTCTCCAGCTTTTTGGAAACTCTTTTTAGATCACAAGGCACAGGTAGCTGCTGTTGCTGCCTCTGTTGGAGGTGAGAGCAGGATTTCCTGGATGGAACTGGGAAATGTTCCTGAGCACTGGAAGCTGGTGGGATATTAAATGTCAGTATTTAACACTAACCAAAAGCATTGGAGACCAGACTGAAGTAATTTTAGCAGCAGGTAGTGTAATTAAATATTTTCACCAGGATGGAAAGCCATGGTTTGATTTTGAAGTAATTTTCTTGACAAATATCAGATGTTAAAATAATTAAACTTGGCTGTTTCTATTTAATCTCAAGTGGATCCATGAAAACAAATCTCTAAATTATATCAGATCCATCTATTAATTTACTCCTGGATTTGAAGACCAATGGGGACCATTACGGTCATCCAGCCTGGCCTTTGCATAAGCAATCATGGAATTCCACCAAATAATTCATGCATTCAACAACTATTTTTAGGAGAAATCCATACAAATTGAAAAGCTTCAGGTGACTTCATGGCTGCTGTAATCTTATTACATAAAAAATCTCTACAAATATGGAAGCTGCTGGTGAGCACAGAAAGGGTTGCACAGGTACAGCTGTCAGGGAGTTATTCCCCAAATTTTTGCAGTCTTCTTGAAGTGATTTTTAATATTTCTAAAAGGGAAAGCATCAAATTTGCCATGTTTTACTAAATAATTTTAGTAAATCCAAATGCATAGTTATAAAATGCACTAGTGTTAATTTATTCTCTTGTTAAATCCCTCTCTTTTTCATGTGGTAAATCCCAGTGACCCCAATTAATTCAACCATAAATTTATTTGTACAGGAAAAATTTTGGTCAAAAACTAATTTTCTTGTATTTGATTATCTTAATATATTTTGGAATTTTGCCTGAAATTCTTAGTGACAAAAATTCTGAAAACTACAGCATGGGTCTAGAAGTCATAAATGGATGTAAAAGTAAATGTAGTGATTGATCCCTGATTATAATTATGCTATTATAAATTCAGTTTCTGTAGTTTAAAAATTTAATCTCTTCTCTTCAAACGATGTCATGTACATGACTTCACCTTTGATCATCTACAGAAGTAAAAAACCACCTTGAAATGAAAAAAGAAGGTAAGTTGGTGTTAAAATCAGAGTTTTAGTGCAATCAAGTATTTGCAAGGTCAACTGCTGCAGTCTAAAATACTCTGAACTAGCTGTGAATATATCAAATTAATAATATATTCATAGAGGGGAAAAAAAAAAGTGAAAATAAACCTCTTTCTAGCTAAGGGATCTAACAGGTGCTTTAAAAATAGAGCTGATCTTTTGGGTAGATATTTTTCAAAACCTAAAAATCCTCTTTTCCCCTTTCCCCAGCATCCACATCCTGCACAAATCCTCCCAAGCTTGGACAGTTTGTTCAGCTTTCCAAGGAGCTTGTGGAGCTTAATTTCAGCGCAGGGCATCCCAAGAGCTTTTCTTTTTTATTATCAATTCTACCTGCACAAACTTAATATGCAAATGACCAGTTGGAACATGACAATGTCATTTTATTGGGATTCAGGTCAATAATAGTATTTATTTTCTTGAAACCAAACCACTCCAACATTCAGTAATTTGATCATTGTGCTTTATTCATAACAAAACTGGACTAACCCAAATCAGGAACGCTTTGTTCTATGGATAACCCCTGTCTTTAAATAGTTTTAGGATATAAAGGCTTCTATTTCCTCCAATTAGACAGAATAGTTGCCTAGCTCTTCAGCTCTCCAAGGGAAATTGGGAATGATTAAAACAATTATGCGTTGATACATCTTTATGACTTAAACCACAGCAAACATCTTTATAACATTCAAAGCATCAAGCATCTGTTCTGCCTCTTTCAGGCTGTGTAAACAAGAGTGCTTTGGCTTCGCCTAAAATATTCCTTCTTTTTTACAAGTCCAACAGATGCACCGTGGTCGACGACGAGGAATCCTGAATTTAGCTCAGCTTGTTCCAATCAGCTTCTGCAGGAGCGGGATCGCCAAGGGATCGGCGGGAGTAGGGAACAGCGTTTAGCACTTTGCTGACCTTGAGCCCACCTTTTCAAAACTCCTTCTGGAACCAAGGTTTTTTTTCCAGCCATTTTCAAGTGGTTCCTTCCACTTTCTCCAGAGACTGAAACACTTGATTGACCCGTGATGTTCAGTGAAACTCTTGCACGGCAAAAGAAAAAATGTTGATGGTCCTAAGCATGAAAATGCTCATGAGATTTTTTTGTTAAATCTTCAAGAAGTTTTCAACATTTCGTCTGCCCAGACTGCTTAACAACAGGTATTTGGGATTTCTTTTCATTGTGAAGGGAGATACAGAAGCAAACACGAAAAATAGATATTTAATTTTAAATATGTGATTTTCTACCTGCATTTGAGCCTTGTAGATACCAATTGGGCTCATTTGAGAGTTGCTAATAACTGGGAAATGATTACTGAGAACTTCTGAAATGACATCAAGTAAAAAAATTAAAGGATATGAGGAGATTATTTTTACGAAATAAAAGCTTTTAGAGCTGAGATCATGACAAATTATTTCTCAGCATTCCTTAGAAAGAATAATGAAGCTGAAGTTTGTTCTGTGTGTATTGTGTTACCTGATAAATCTCTGGCTCACAGTACCTACATGAAAACAGGATTCCCCAAAGACTTGTCAGGACTCTTTCTTAAAGAAGTTCACACAGGGAAAGAGGGTTTTTTTTATTTCTAACTCACTGTTACATCTTACATTTTTGCTTAAACTTGGTAGACTTTTTGTGGCATCAAAAAAAGAAAAAAAAAGGTCTTTCAGCTTTAAATTTTGAATCAATCCACGTTGAAGCAACAGAGTGGTAGAAATGAGTCATGATGGACCAGTTTTCTGTGTTAGAAAACCAAGGAATAAAATAAAAAGGTTTCTTTTCACTAAATTACTCAAAAATATTTTTTTTTAATATCTAAAGTTTAACCCTACTTTGAGGAATTTACCTATTAATTATTTGCCAGATGGCATCAGCAACAAATATAGAAGATAAATATAGCAAATAAGAAATTCTACAACAGTAAATGTTTTAGTAATTGTATAATGGGTAATCATGTTTGATCTTATCCTGCTAATTTTCTCTCTCAATTAATTAGACAGAAAGTTTCTCTATTGAAATATACCAAAACAACCTCCAAAAATGCAACTTAATTCCACTGAAGGATGATTTTCTGAAAATCTGCACCTTGAAAGCCTAAACTCTGTAAGTTTCCTCATATTTCTCTTTATCATAATCCCCTGGAAGGGACTTGGGTTTTGCTTTGTTTTTTGTGTAAAAAATGGGACCAAACAGTGAATTAATGAAAGTTGCAGATGAACATTTGGAAGGTAGGTATGTAGGGCTTAATTTCTTTCAAAAATTATATTTGGAACTCCATTCGTTTATTCTGGATAATTATCCTGGCTGGATGAATTACTGCTTCCTAGGGATCCATCCAAGCCCTGTGGGTCACCATTGGCCTCTGGGCACCAGTGAATTCGGGTGTTAATTTTATTGAGCCTTGGGATTTCCTCCTCCTGGTCACTTTTCCCTGGAGATAAAGGGTGGAACCTGCTGCACCAGATTTCTCCTGCAGCACATGGAATGGGGCATGGCATGGACAGCATCTATAATTTAATTGTACAGGCTGAGTGAAAGTGTTATTCTCGAATCCCCTCGCTCTGCTGTGTCAGGAAGCAGGACTTGATGGTCTGGCTGAGTCTCCACGTTCCAGAGGTGATACGGGGTCAGTTCCTAAAAAAAAAAAA
>WEKY01045516.1:132970-156683 GCA_013390045.1 Picathartes gymnocephalus | reverse complement strand
AAAAAAAAAAAAAAAAAAATTTAAAAAAAAAAAAGGAAGCTGTAGAGTTGCAGAACAGTTCTGTGCTACAGGCAAGTTCAGTGTGGTGGAGAGAAAGAGGAGTTTCATAGCTCAGGAGAAAATGCTGTATCCATCCCGGCCCTGGCCTAGGATTCCGGTTTAGGACCACGTGGTACAAAAAGTTGTGCAGCCTTTGGTTTGCTGTTTAGTCTGGTTGCTCATCTATCAAATGAGGATATCGATTCCGATCTCTCACCATCTCTGGTGAGATTTTTAAGGGTATATATGAAGCACCTATAGATCAGCGAGCTCTACAGAGATGCTTTAGAGTGCAAAGTGCTTTTAAATGGTGCAGCTGTCTGCTGGGCCGGGCTGTGTTTAAGGGTTGGTTCACCTAACGCTGCTCCCTGTTTTGTGCAGAGGTGCTCGGGGGCTGGCCAGGCTGCCTTGCAGCAGAGCTGGCAGAGCCTGCTGGAAAACAGAGCTGGAAAAGTCAATGCAGCTCTTGCTCAGGTTAAAGGGAAGATTGCATTGTTATACCTTCCGTTGTAATTCCGAGGGCCACTCCAGTTCAATGCAGGCTGTATTAATGTGCATCACTTACCCATACACTGAGTCAGTCAATGACTGCATTGATCCAGGGCTGTGTTTTCTTTCAGAGGATGCTGCAATGAGGCAATAGAAATCATTAGGGCTTGTGATATTGAAATCCTCTTGGTGCTGGCAGACCTGGAGCTCACATTTCACATACTGTTGCAGCAGCACAAGAGCAGTCATGCCTGGAATTTCGAGTGAAAGTTTCAGTTTATATTTTTTTTTTGTTTGGTTTCTTTCTTTTGCACTCAGGTTATTTTACTGAGATGTTGTGTACCTGGCAAGCTGGTCTAGGGCAAGGTGTCCCTGCCCAAGGTAAGGGGTGAGACAAGGAGGTCTTGAAGGTCCCTTCCAAGCTAAACCATTCTGTAATTTGATGATTTTATATACAGGATGTAATCTTTTCCTCGTGTGTTGGATGTGATCCTGGGAATGGCATGGCTTTCGTCAGAAGGGGCCTTAGAGATCACTTTGTTCACAACCAACCCCTTCCATGGGCAGGGACATCTTCCACTAGACCAGGTTGCTCAGAGTTCTGGACTTTCCTGATAAACCCCGCTGAAGGTCTCAAACTGCTCTTCTAGAACTTCAAAATTATTCAATATCCTCTTTTTGAGGACTCTCACCCTTTTAGTTTTCATTACAAACATTTAAAAGTGAGCCGCGGCTTTTGAACCTTTGGTTTTTTCCAAGCTTTTGCAAATAGCTGGATGTTTAACAGACTTTCAAAGCTGATACCTTGTTCATTAATAACAATAATTTGGTCATTGCAAAAATGTTTATGAGCCCTTCTACAGAGGGCAATGCAGAGACACAAAGAGGAAAATAGTTCTAGTTGCAATCTAAGCAAAAAGCGCCTGTTACAAGTAGAAAACAGAAGGAAATGAAGTGACCCTGGTTAACATTATACACGGGAGTTTCAGGAATTTGCAGCCCCATTATTGTCAGGTTCTTTAGAATATTGATATAGGGAGAAGGGGAATAATGACCTACAGTTGGAGGCACGAATAAGACAACATTCAAAAAGCTGCAAGTTTAATTTGGAGAATAAGACTGAGGAAGAAATGGCAGCAGGGAAAACAGAGAAGAAATTTGGAGAACACTCCCCCATCACCCAAGTAAACCCCCACTAAATACACCCAGTAACCTGTGCTCATAAATCTGTGTGCAGGAAGGGCAGTTGTCAACAGGTCGTTCCAATTTTCAAATAAGGTTTGTCCTTGCAGGTTTTCTTCACACCTCTCCTGATGGCTGCAGGATTAAGACTATAAAAAAACCAGGTCATGGAAACAAATTGGAAAATGCCAACCCTCCCTCCAGCTTCAAGTTTCCTTTTGAAATACTGTTTTTAAAAAAAAATCTCACAAGGAGATCATTGGTGACTTGAGGGACGCAAGAATAGGGGTATGGATGCTTTAGGAAATGTGTCAGGCTTTTGGGAGGTTATGGAGCTGATTCAGCTAATCTGGATGTATTAGGGGAAATCTCCCTGGCCTACCCCACCTGAGCATGGCAAATATTCCTTTCATTTCCTGCAGCAGACCTGAAGAAGTGTTACGAGGTGGCTTTTTCTAGATGATCCTGAGATAAACAGAAACTTTATAAGAAAAGCTGTTCTTCATGGTAACCCCCTTGCAATCCCGAGGACTTTTGGATAAAGTTTTGATAACACTGGTAAGGAGCAAAATGTTACTGAAGGCCCAGATGTTCAGGTGAAACCCTAACCCCAAATCTTGACCGTTTGTTCCTATTAAAGACCTCTTGGCACTTTTCACAAGAGCAGAGGTGTGAGCCCTGGTGTCCTGGCCAAATTCCAGCTTGGGTAATTAAATTCTGCTCTCCTCAAATCCCCCCTGTAGTTTCAGCCGAGTCCAGGATTCCTCATTTCCTCCGCGAAAGCGCGGCACAGAATTGCTTTGTGCTGGCAAACAGCTGCCACAGCTCACCCCAGAGGAATTGCTGCAGCTCAGTCCTGCAGCTCTCTCTGCCTCTCCCTCACCCACACGTAGGGCACAGCATTGCCCCAGAGCACCCACCAGCATCCCTCCTCCCCTGGCAGCGCGGGGATGCAGGAATTGTGCAAGGCACAACCAACCTGCAAAGCAGCCCTGGACCCCATTCCCCTCTCTCAGCCCAATTTTATTAAACCCTGCTCAACTTTAGGACTCCAGCCTAAAAACACCGTGCTATTTCTGAAGAGCTGGGGAGATAAAGCATTGCTGGTGCTGCTCCTCTTGATTTCTGGATATTGGTCATACCTGGTAAATGGTTTCATTTTCTTTGCCGAGGAAGAAATCTCGAGTCCACTTCTACTGGGGCTTGTTAAGCTGTTGCCTTGGGGGCCAGTTGATCAGTTGTTAAGTAGTAAGCAGCTTTGGCAGGCAACAGGCGTAGGATCCCCTGCAGCTACTCCAGCCTGCCCATCCTATCACTCTTTGGAGAGGGAGCAGGGTATTGTCTTAGAAGTGCAATAATGATAAAAACCAGACAGAACCTCTTCCTTCCACTTTGCATGTGCAGGTATTTTAGTAAACTCCGCGACATCTGTAGGGACAAATATATAGAAAAATATTTACTTGTCAACAGTGGTTGGGAAAGTCCTGCTGATGTTTTTTACAGATTTTTTTTTTTTTTTTTTGGATGATAAATCAGGAGCTCTGAGTGAAAAGGCTGAGAACTGGGGCAGCTGTACTGAGAGCTCCTCAGCTGTTTGTCCTGGCTGTTATCAGCCTCAATTCCTCAGGAAAAATTATGGGAAAATAAAGCAGGAATCCTGGCCACAAAGAGCCAGGCTTGGTGTAGGGTAAACCTGCCACGCTTTTATCTGACAGCAAGGAAGTTCTTCAGTTGTAACATTTTTGAATTTCGCTATCAAATGCTTTATTCTTATTTACTGCCTTAATTGTTGTGTCATATTTGCCTGAAAGGTGTGATATGTTCTAAGCACTGGGACAAAAAAAAAGCCAGCTTTGTCATTTCTCTAGCTCAGAAACATTTCTGTGCTAGCAGAAATATCTGCTTTCCAATCTTTGTGCACACTGAGAAATTTCATCCGTCTGATTTTTCCTTAGCTAAGTACACCAGGAATGATTCAAAGCAAGCTCGACAGATTCCTGCTTTTCACATGCCAGTAGGGTTTTTTAAAATGTATTTTATGCTGGGCTTATTTTGTTTGGTTTTTTGGTTGACTGAATTACCTATATTCCTTGAAATGGTGTTTAGTAATTCTCAGCGACTGCAGAGATGCCTACTGGGAAGTGGTCAACGGATCACAACAAACCCCACTGACTCCAGGCTCTCCTACTGCTTTAACTCAATTGCACTTTCTTATCCAAAGCCACATCTCTTAGGAAAATCCCAGAAATGCTGTTTGCCGTGAAGCATGGTTTTAATATTATCACAGCTATTTGAAAAGACAAAAGATTAGAAAGACTGTTTGGTGCTGAAGGAAGAAACAGTTTCAAGGGATGGATTTACCACAAACAAGACTCACATTTGCTGCTAATGCTTGCTCCAGAGTCTGTCTTCAGCTAAATCATTTGCCCCTTGATGCTGGATGTAACTTCTATGGATATGAAAGGGGGTGGCCATTCTTCATCCCAGTCTTGATCTCCTACAAGCCGTAAATAATCACAGGGGAAATTGTAGCTTGGGATTTATTTATTCATTTATTTATTCTTGGCCTGTATTGATAACATATCATTGGGATTCTAAACTTGTTAAAAAGTCAGATGGGGAAGCGTGGACCTGATAATTAAAATATAGATGGATTTTAAAGCAAGTTGAATGCTGAAGTCCAAGTCCGTGGAGCTGTTCCATAAGAAAATGACTGGCATCCTCAGGAAGGACTACGATCCAGTTATGATTTTGCAGCAAGAGATGGGATAGAAGTTGGCCATTTAGTCTAAACAGCTGATGTTTGACACCTCAGCCATGACTTAAAATAAAAATTTTGTTGTTATCCATATTTGCCAAAAGGAGCCTGGGCAAAACTTTCAGAAGTGGCTGGTAACCACCAGAGTGCAGGTTTTGCACAGCCAGAAGTCCAGGGGAATGGTGGATGAAGCCCAGTTCATCCCACAGAGGAATGGACAGGGCTTTATTGACAGGCAGCACCTCCGGCAGGATGGCAAACGCCCCAGGCTCCTGTCTCTGCACACTTGTCTGTATTTCTGCTGGTTTCTCCAAAAATGACCTCTCCTGCCCCTCCTCTTCACCCAGCTTCTCCACAAAAACACCTTTATCAGGTGGGTAGGGAGGAAAGGGCAGGTAGAAGGTAGAAATGTTTTAGTCAGTAGAGTCTCCAATTAAAATAATTATTGGCTTTATAGGCAGAGACCTTAATTTCTAAAATAGGATTGTTTGCAGTGCTTTGCCTTCCTCTGCAGTGACTTCCTCCTGGAGCTGAGTGTTTGTTAGTGGAAACACCACAGCAGTTTGTTCCTTGCCCCACAGGAGACCTCCAGCAGATCTATCAATTCTCTGCAGCCAAACATTCACATTCCCTACCTTAGGTCAGCACAGAATCTTAGAGTGGTTTGGGCTGGAAAGGACCTTAAAGATCACCTCCTTCCAACCATGAGGGTTGGAACTGTGCATCTTCTTTCTTTGTTTGCTTCTTCCTCTGAGAAAAAAATCTTCTCTTTTTCATACTTAACACAAAATCAAGCAAAGAGCATTCTCTGGTTCTGTGGCTTTATCCCCACTGATGGCAGGGATCACAGTCCAGAAAGCAGCATCCTCTGCAGGTTGGATCTTCAATACATCAAACGCCAGCGTTGGCATTGTTTTGAGAGGGTTAACTAAGATTAATGAGAAAAGAAACATGAAGCCATGGAGGATCAACATTACAAATCAATGACTGAATAAATTTAATGTGTATTCCAGCTGTACTTTACCTGGCATGATCCTGATTCTTATGAGTGTATCTTTTGTGCTTCTAAATAACCCAGTAGGACAGGAACACTGCTTCCACTTTAATAATGCTTTATTTAAGCTTTATACAGTAGTCAATGTATTGATTTAGGAGGAATTTGTAGAATAAAAAAAGAATGCTTAATAAGGTGCATATAAAGTCCTCCAGCCTTCTGCACTCCTCATCCTTAACATTTGCAAACTGTTACTCCAGTGTTTTAATTCTAGAAAACAAAGTCATTAGAAAATAAACCCAGACTTGCTGTGAGTTAGAACTTTAGTCTGGATGAAGTAACTTCCCTGAAAGGTGAACTCTTTAAATTCTATTTATAGAACTTCTGAGAGCACCCGTTGTGGCAGCAGATGAAAAGAAAATGAGTATTTTATTAATTTGTACCTAATTCATACTCGGATCTGGGAAAGAGCACCTGTGTCTTTACGAATTTGTTGTTAAACTTCACGACGGGCTCAACTGCCATTGTCTCCTCAATCAAACCCCTGTTATCCTTTACCTGCCTCCCAAAATCGCCGTTTGCACCGTGGATCCGCCGGAGCCGCGTCCGCGCCGTTAATTACGCGCGACAAAAGGAGACCTTTTCCATGAAAACCCTCTCTCTGTCCAGCCTCCTAATCAGATTCCAAGGAATTGAACTTGCAGAAAGTTTGTGCTAGCCTTGTGGATTTTCATTTCAGATGTTGTCAACTCAAGGGCATTTGGACCAATCAATATCTGTCTGTCTTCTCGCACAGAGAAAGTTGGCTATTAGAAAAGAGAGGCTTAGAGCAGGCTCAGCCAATACCATTAGCCCTTGCCTAAGGGCAGTTGTGGCCGTGTGCCGGGGTAGGCACCTGCCCCCTCCCCTCCCCCACCATTAAGAAGGCCACTGGGGATGTCATTTGGACATAGCGGGCAAAGAGCACTTCTTTATTCTTTCTCTTTTTTACACCCAGACTTCACCAAAAATCAATAAATCTGTTCTTTGCTTATTTTCAGAACTTTACTTCAATATAAGCAAGGACTTTCCTTCCAGCTACAAACTCCAGTAGCACCAAGTCAGGGATTTTTTTTTTTGTGTGTGTGTGTGTGTATTTTTTATTTTCCTTTCTCTGTTCCAATTTGAGAAATAATTGGAAATAATATCCACTGTTTCTTCTTTTCCCTGCTAAAGATTTTTTAGAAGAAAGACCTTGATCTGCTGACTCTTTTCATGATTCAGCACTTGATTTTCCCCTACTTGCTCTCATTTTATTTCTAATGATTTTATATGATCAGGGAGGGAAGTGATACATTTCTTTGTTTTCCAATCAACATAGTTTTCACCATGTCGAATTAGGTTTTGCTATTTTTTGTGTAAAGGCACTATTAGTGATACTGCTCTTGATAATTCTTTAAATATGAAAAATCATCCTTCAATTTTAGGCAGTATTTCTGTACATGGGAACAGGAATATATTCTGGGGAGGCATCAAACCCATGCATGAATGCTGTGGGACCTTTTTAAAGACATATTTTGAGTCTACTCTTTCTCTGAAATAAGTGAAAAAAAAAAAAGGTAAATTAAAGATGATTGAACTCAGCGGCTCAGTGACCAAACCAAGTGGCAGTGGGCTTAAGTATGAAGCCTTCAGATCTTTGAGAATATTAAAAAACCTGTAAGAAACACAGGTAAATTGTCACTGGAGAGATATTCATTGAGAAGCTGATGGCAGAGGACAAAGGGAGAAGGGAAAAGCAGAAATTGGGTTGATTTGGATGGAGAGAAAAGAACTGTAGAGATGGTCCACCAAAAAAAAAACCCAATAAAAAACAACCAACACTCCCCCAACAAAGAACAAAACAAAACAAAAAACCCCCATATGAAAGTTCAGAAGGAAAAATCTAGGAAAAAAGTCTTGAAGACAGGAAGTCGTTGGTCAAAACTAATGGAAGAAGCTGGTGGTAATAATGTAATTTAACAGATGTTACCAGAGGTCTTCATGCTGAGCTTTAATAGGTGCACAAACATGGTGCTTTTGGCTGTGAGAAGTGACAAAGTTCCTGAAAACAGGAGTATGCCATCCTCTGCCAAACAGTCTGGTCATATAATGCATGTGAAGGCAAAATCCCATCCCTTCTACTATGGGATTTTATTTATCTCAAAAAATGAAGGAGCTTTATTTAGATAAGAAGACTAAGATTTACCTCAAATAATTTAATGAAATGTGTTAAGACCCACTGCAGACCCGGCCTGAAACCATCACCTCTTGTTCCTATAAATATAAAATTGGGAACCTAGGGAATACCACAAGATGAGGATTCTTTTTATTTGAGTTTGAAACAGAGAAATGCAAAAAATTAAAATGAAAGAGGATCAAACCACATAAAACCATGAGTGGAAAACAGTTGTTGCACTGAGAAATTTGGCATTTTTTGGCTATTTCACTCAACTACAAACCAAAGAATGTTTTTATTAAATATTCTTCAAATGACTTGTGAGAGTTTTTTAAGGTTCAAAGCTTTCCAGCACCCAAAGGTGTCACAGCTAGTTCTGTAAACAGGCTGGAAGTTCAGCCAAGACCCCCTGGAAGTGAGTGATAAAACATCTTGGCTGCTAAGCCGTGACCAGTTGTGCTGGTTTGAGTTTGAATGGTTTAATTGGCCCTTTACCTGTTTTAAACCACCAGAAAGATCCAACAGGACAGTCAGGACCAGGAAACCTTCTCCTTCCTCCAAGGGTGATCTGGAATGGGGATTCATTTCCATGAGGAAAGGGAAGATCCTTGCAGCTGGATTCCCCCAGAAGATGTGAGGATTCAAGGAGCAGAGCCAATGTTATCCAAGAGAAGGTCAATGAGTAAGTAGGAAAAGGGCATTTTCCTGAAGATTTCCGTGTGGTTTGTGGCTATAAGCAGACTTCATGCTAAGGTAGACTGATTTCTAAAGTGTCTTTAAATTAACACAATTTTTAGGTTTGGAAGTTTTTTCCTCTCTTTTTTCCTCCTGTAAAATGCACAAAGTTCCAGTTTTGGGTTCCTCTCCCACCCTGGCAGGACTCCTGTATTTCCAAGTGCTCATGCTCATCCATTTCCAAGTGCTCCTCCTTGCTGATTCGTTGAAAATAAAATTACTGAGCTAAACAACCTCATCTTGGGATCACTTCTGGGATTTAGTGGTGTTTAAGGGGTGAAGGCCAGGCTACTTCACAGTGAAAACCTCCAGTGCAAAGAAAATAAAGTGCATTTCTTATGAACCCCTGAAACAGCTGCAGTTCATTGAAGAAATGCATATGGAAAAAAATACACAGGCAAAATTTTATTTACTTCTGATGTTATAGTGACTTGGTAGGATTTTTTGAGATTGATGTGTCCAGGGGTACTTGACCTTAAAAGCTGAAAATATTTCTTCATTTAAATGAGGGAATTTGTTATGCCACTGAGTGGTTCTTCATTGTATGGATTATTGTTTGGAGCTAGAGCAAGGTCTTTTATTTTTGATGTTTAAATGGAAAGAAAAAAATAAATAGCATGTCCTTTTCAAAACAAACAGTTCAAAATGACTGGTCAATAACAATTATTAAAAAATCCCAGATAGGTTCATTAGCTGGATTCCCACATCATTAAACTCTGGGGGACTTTGGCTGGGGAATTTTGGACTAATTAGGTTTTGGAGTGAAGATCCATGAGCTGGGTAAATATGACAAGATCCAAATTATGCACCCACTGTTCTGCCAGTGCTGTGATGTGTATTTTCACCACATTCTTTTAAGTCCCACACATTCACCTGTGCAAAGCTGCAGCTCGTGGAACATCAGGTATGAAATAAATTAAATAATGCATTAAAAAAGTATAAAGTCTTCTTAAGAAAAGAGTCATCACAGAACAGCTCCTGTTCTGTTAGTCACGTTATCCTTTCTGATAATCATTTCACCAAATTTCCAAATTTTCAATTAGGTCCATAAAGATTTTTTAAAAATATATAATTTATATATTTTATATATACACACACACACACACACACACACATCCTTCTGTACTATGAAACTTGCTGCTACAGAGTTAGGAATTTGATTGTTACCTCTCTTATTAGAAGAGTGAAAGCATCTGAAAGTTAACCTCTGACCTTCTTAAGCTCAAATACGTCCAAAACTAAAATAACAAAGAGTACAGAAGAATTTTAGAGTATTAGAAAAGTACATTAATCAAAATGGTTGTCTTCTGCTCATACTTCACATCCCATGGCAACTGAGCATTAACGACTGGAGGAAATCTCAATAATTGTGTAAATTAGCTAATGCAAGCTATTTACGAACTCAAATTGTAGAAAACAAATGCCATGAATTTGCCACAGTCTGCTCATAGGCTCACGTTGTGAAGAAGCAGCTTGGCCTTGCCTAAACCAGTTGGAATTCAACCTACAGCGGGAAACGCACAAATACTTTTCAGGACACACTTTAAAAATAGCGCAGGTTATTTTTTCCTTAGGATATTGAGAAATTTCAGCACTCACAAGGCACGAGGATGGGGCCAGATGAAGCGTTGGGGATGCAAACTCCCTCGCTCCGTTTTGCCAGAGCGGTTCCCTTTTTAACCGCGCAGCAGCCGGGGGATGAGCACATTTTCCTGAGGGTTCCCCAGTGTCAGCAGTGGAGCACATTAGTGTCACTTGTGGCTGCAGCATCCCTGGTGTGGGGGCCTGTCTAATGGACAGCGGTGGGAGCTGCAGACATCAAACCCCTGAGCTGGAGCCCATCAGGCAGCGAGCGTCGGATGTGTCAGCTCTGGCTTCTTTGCGGAAAATGTTTCTCCTCGTCTCCAGCCCCGTTGCTCCCACTGAGTGTGCATGCCAGCTTTAGTGCCTGCTCCACTTGTTTCAGGTATTTTCGTGTCAACAGCCCCGTAACAGTGTAAAACCTTCTCTGTTTTTGCTGACAGTGGTAGAAAATAATCTTCTTTGACCAAATCCTGACTTGCTTCCTTCTTGTTTAGCTAAACCAGTTGGAAAATCTCCGACTGGAACAAAGAATGTGACATTCAGCGTGTTCCATGCAAAAAAATTAGAGTTGTGAAGATTTTTTAATAATCTGACCCATCATCAGTCTCTAAGGAACAAGAGGAATGCATGTCTTAGAATTTTTAAAGACCTAATAAATAATTTGCCATAACCACAGGGTGCCATGGCAAAATGGATCTAAGGTAATATTTAATTTGCTTATTTCCAACATCAAATAAAATATTCTGTTTCTGATTTTTTTTTTTTTTAAATATATGTTGCTGTTTATTGTGACAAATACTTGAAATCTCAGTGCTTGCTTCTCAGCAGAGCTTCTTGGTGTGTTTCAGAGCCTCACACAGTTAAAATTATTCCATTAGGCCATTAAAGCACAGACTGTGCAACATGCCATCCACCTCAAGGCATTTCTCTGCTCATTTTTATCTTTTTGGATACCTGTAGCTTCCTTTCTGCACAAACATTTTACTGCGAGCGTTCTCTCGGATCTGCCAGTTAACTTCCCCTTGAAGCCCGGTGGCCTTCTCTGCTCTGGTGGTCACTCATCTCGGCCCTCTCAGATCTCAGAAGGGGGTGGCAGCAACACACTGAATGGAATATCAAGCAAATTCCCATCAAATGGCAGTGTGACCCCCCCAGGTAACAAACAGGCATCAGGTGTAAAACCCGTCTGCCCCGTGACTCGTCCTTCTCTGCGCGAGCCCCTCGCGCGGATGGCGCTGGGGTCTGCATTCCAACCCAATTCTGAGCAGTTTGGTGCCATCCCTTCCCAGATCCCTGTGTTGGGGTTCTTAATTAGCGATGCAATGCGAGGCAGGTGATGGGGAAGGAGAGGGGAAGAAACAGCCGGCAGAGAGGAACTGTTTTATTGATGCCGGTAGTCTGGGCTGAAGCACAGCTCCTGCTGCATTTCTTCCAGCAGCGCCAGCTGAATCTTTTCCCTCATTTGATACAGTGACCTCTCAAGTGCATCATTGCCCTGAGGGCTGAGGGCAGTCCAGCAACTGTTAAACCCCTTGGGTTGATAATCTTCTCCCACATTTGCCCTTAACACCAGACATACCACCATTAGCTACAGCTCCACTGGTGCTCATTAGAGCCGATCAATATAGACTAACATAAAGAATGCTGCTGCGCCTTCTGTTATTTTTCAGTTACTGCAAATTTGCAGACTTTTCGCCCACAATACGAGGCTTTGCTGCTGTACTATGTAAAAAAGAGGATTTGAGACCTAAAAAAAAACCCTAGCGGTTTTTATTAGATGCCTAAATGTTATTTATCTTGCTGCTCAAAATACCTCGTTACTAAAGAGTGGACGGGAGATGTTCTGGACAAAATTCTCTTTGGATTAAGTTGCCATAAAATCACAACTTTTATAAATCACAGCAGTTGGACTGGCAAACAAAACCAGGCGCATTTTAATATGAGAGAATCTTTGAGCCTGCAAAGCCTGTGCAAGTGCTTTCATGAACTTTGGCTGATAATTTTAAGCCCACTGGCCACGTCTGTGTTCTTTGCAGGTGGGCAGGGATTGTGTGGCCAGTTGAAGGTCTATATGTTGAAGGCACAGATGTAGAGTGGCTCCAGCACTGCAGAGTACCACCAGCAGGTGTTGCCAAAGATCATAGCAAGAACAGCAACAATTAACATATATATCATTCTTTTCCCACATTTTAACCCAAAGAGTCTTTCCCTGATCTTGATAGGAAACAACAAACAAAGTAAATCTACAAAAAAGGGCACAAAGATCACCCGGCATCTATTAGACTTTTCACAGGGAATAGTACACCAGTGCCCAATTCGTTGGGCATAGTAAATATTTTTAGTTTCAATTTGCATTTGGCAAGAGGAAGATCAAAAACCTTCATTGCATTTACCAAATGGTAATACCATGCAAATATAAAAGTTGGGATTTCTCCTGCTTAGTTTAGTCCTTCTGATCATTCAAACTTGATAGTTCTGCTTGGGATATAAAGCAAAGAAAATACAGCATCCTACCAACTTCAGGAAAATACTGTTAAACTAGAAAACAAACATTTAATTCAGTGTAAATGCAGGTATCCCTTATCATGGATAAACTCAGCCACCCCATCAGATAGGATGGTTAAATGGGTATAGGAAACATTAAAAACACTGGCAGCACTTTGAATTCCAGTGAACCAAGGATAAAGGAACCTCATCCATACCAAGTCTTTCCATATTCCTAGGACTTAAGGCCTCCTGTATCTTACTCAAAATGGTGGCTTAAAGAGTTCAACGTCAATTTCTGAATGCGAAGGATTTCTGAGCTCCATTTGAGCTGAAAAAGCAGCAAATGCTAAATTTTACCTGTTGTCTTCGACATCCTTCAACAGTTTAACATTTGCCATAGTTCTTCAGCATTTGAGGGATTAAATACTTCTGTTGAATGACTTATGTAGTCAGGACCTTTCTGAAGAACTGGAAGGGTATGAGGATTTCCCTTGTGGAAGGAGGGATTTCTCAAAGTCCATTAAAGCACCTTTACTCGGAGAATGACACAACTTCTCCAGATGCCTCCTCTGCTTTAGTGGACCTATTTGCATCTTAGGTATTACTTAGTTTGAGTGATGTGGTAGGACTGAGCCCTTGATGAGGGGCTGATTAATGAAATCCGTTCTGCTGGCTGAACATAATGGAAAATGTGATTCTGTTGGCTTCTAAGGGCTGAAATTCATCTCCATGCAAACGACACCCATTTTATGGATGTCATAAGCCTCCTACTACCCTTTTGCTTAGATGGGGATTTCATCTGGTGAATGGAAGGGTGGTTGTTACATCCATTAACGTCGCTAAAATGTACCCAGTAAACCCATTGCTTGTGACTTTGCCTCAAGTTGGAGTCTTCCCTTTCAGGGAGAACTTGGATAAACTTGAGGAAAAATAATCAGTGAATGAAACCTGAAAAAAAACCCCCCACAAGCTACTTGTAGCAGCACAATATTTAAGAAAAAAATCCCCAAATAACTTGATTTTTAAACTTTTAGTGAAAGAAAAGTTGCAAAATCTCTTGGTGTATAACTTGATCAGTTAAATCATGGCAGGTAAGTTCTAATTTGCATCTTTCTCACTCAGCTTGCTGTTGTCAGTGCTCCTTACTCACACTCTGCTAAATTAACGGGCTGTACGATCCCAGTTCTCCTGTTTATTTCCCTGTAAATCTCATCCCTAAACTTCTGGTCAATTGGCTTTGAGTTTCTTACTTCTCCCATGATGAGGACAGAGAAGAGCCATATTTTCTGAAGTTTTTTTGCGAATTCCCCCCAACTTTTCCAGCATTCACTTTTCCAGGCGTGGGATCCAGGAGGGAGCAGATATCTCAGCACTGGGTTCACAAATCTGGCTGACAGCAGCAATAATTCCTCACCACACCTCTGGATAATCCATAATTTTCAATAATATCGCAACACGGAACCGAGAGCCACCGTCCAATTGAGAGTAATATATTGTATGTTTGGATCAACAGGGAAAGGTTTTTAGGAATTTTCTCCTGTCAGAGCTGGATATATATTCCAAACCTTAATTATTGACCAAATTGGCACTTCAAGCAACAATGTCTTTGGCTGTAAATTAGCTGGTTTTAATGGTCTGCAGCAAGGCTTTCAATATCCTCTTTAGTGCCAAGTTTGAATGATGGAACTCGCTATATGTGCTGACACTTTTTATTCTTAAACACCTAACGTGCAATCTGCTCCCGGGAGCTTTAAAGGGTAAGATAAAATGTCAAAATTGTTCAAAAGTATCATGTATATTTTTTACTCAGAAAGTTACATACTCAAAACTCTAATCAGTCCACCTGGGTTTATGAAATCCCCTGTTATTGTAGCGGTGTGAAAACTGGACTAGAGATAAAGAAAATGGTATTTTTATAGAATGGTCCTTGGAGATGGGGCTGCTCCTCTGTTGTCAATGTAGGCCAAAGTGCCAGTGGGAAGTGCAGTACATGACCTTAGTCAATTAGCAGGGTCTCCTTAATCTCTTGGGATTACTTTGATCTGCAATATCAAGTCTAACACCTTAATGAAATTTTACAGATAGTCACAGAAGACATCCATGTAGTGAAAAAACAATTTCATTTTATACCTAAACTCCTAACACATGCTTAATAAATCCCCAGAAGGGAAATAATAACTATAACCATATTCAACATAAATTTCTCTCTTTTTTTTTTTTTTTTTCACACTGTGTTTATGGCTGAGAAAAACAAGATTATAATAGACAGGACTTTGCTTGTGAAAAGGGAACAGATCAAACTGCTGATTCACATTTTTCTTGTGGAAAACGTTCTTTGTTGCTGTTACATTTTAAATCTCCTGAAATAAGGGTGGTGTGCTAAATCTTAATTGTATTTTTTGTATGTGTGAATGTATTTCTGACTTATTCACAGATATATGAGACTTCAGATATATTCAGATATATGAAATTTCCACAGCACAGTACTGTCCTGATTTGTGGTGGTAAATGTGATTCAACCCTACTTATTTTGAAATTTATGCTCATTCAAATCTTGTCACAGGTCTGAACAGTTTTTGGTGGACAACTTGGCTGAATTTTGATGTAATTATTAAGTAACCATGTGACAAACGATTTTTGATCATGCGTTGATTTTGTTTATTTTTGTCTTTGCTTACCCAGACTATTTCACCTGCAGATCTTTCCGGACCCAGCTTGCAGATACACAGAAACGCTGTAATGGGAATTTTATTTCCTGGGAAAAAGCTCCAGGATTCTCTTCCCAGAGGTGAAGATGTTGCATGATTGACACTGTCTTTAGAAGGGAGGGAGCAAAGGATGGGGTTTAATTAGGCCACAGCTTTATTAACTGAATTTATCGTGGAATTACGCAGTGATAACTCACTGTGGTCACTTCTTTCCCTCCTGGTGGTTTGTGCCACCACTCACCCCAGCCTTCTGGGTGACCCTTGGGGGTGGATGGAGAATTCCAAGGTTTGTCCTTCTCCTTCCTGCTGCTTCTTGCCTTTTCCAGCCATGAAGACCCAGCAGGTTCCTCTCTGCTCTCTGCAGCGCATCCTGCAGCATCTGGGGAGAAGGTTCTGCCTCCACCCCCATCTCCAGCTTCCTTGCAAAATCCCAAACAGTCTCCAGCTGGGAATTACGTGATCATTTTGGTTACCTGGTGATGAAATAGCAGAGAAGAAAATGCTCCAGCTGCTGTGGGACAGCTTGGCTGTGATTTTGGGAGGTACCCAGGGGTGCTGCGGGGGCAGTGGGGTGGTGGAATTGAAAGTGAAATTTTGTTGGGGTGAGGGCTCCAGCATTCACCATGGCAGCTCTAAAATTCACACAGCCATAGAATAATGGAACCTCAGATTGGTTTGACTCGGGAGGGACCTTAAAACTCACCTGTCATGGGCAGTGAACTTTCCACTAGACCAGAACTCTCCAAGCCCTGTCCAACCTGGCCTTGGACCCACCACGTCTCTCCTGATGCTTCACATATCTATCCAAAATTAAATATGATTAGAGGAACCAGGGATGTTCAAGAAAGCTCTCTTATAAATCGCTTTTTGCAGTCAAATTAAGGTCTATTGCTGAGTGTCTTGTGGTTTGCACCAGCTCTGCTTTGCAGTTTTATCCCTTGTTTTGCCCCTTGTCCACTGATGGCCAAACAGCAAAAAGAAATCAGCTCTCCCTGTAGGGCCCACCAGTGAGATTCCAGTGTGCAGAATTCAAGGGACAATCCCCACAACATTCCCTGGGTTTCAATGCATTCAGTAGGTGTAAAAACCTCCTAAAATGGAGCAAGGTTGTAAAACTTGGCTCTGTACTGATTGCCCCAATTAACACATGACAGATACTCCCAGCCATTCCGCCGTGCTCTCCTCTGGAATCTGCTCCACACAACCATAAAACGGCTTCCACGAGGCAGAGCAGGCACCAGCTTTGTCTTCACACACATCTGTTGCATTTTTTAAAGGTAAAAATAAAGTCTGAATTTTTAAAACCTCAGTTTTAATAATGCATGGAAAAGTGGAGCAGCTCCGCTCTGTTTCCGTCCAGGTCTCATCTTGCATCTCTCTCGCCACTGCCAAATATTCCCAAAGTAGTTTCTGTCCCCTCTGTCATTCCAGCTGCAGGGATGTGCTCCTGGAGACCCAGGTGAGCAGTTCCAAATCCTGGCATCAATCTCAGAATCCTAATCTGGGTTGGAAGGGGCCTTAAAAACCATCTCATTCCACCCCTGCCATGGCAGGGACAATTTTCACTGTCCCAGGCTGCTCCAAGCCCTGTCCAGCCTGGCCTTGGACACTTCCAGGGATGGGGAAAACCATTTTTGGTCTCCATTTTTCACAGATATCCCTGTGAAGGAAACCTCTCAGAGGAATTCTCATCAAAGTATGGATTTGAAACAGGCGTGTGAAAAAGCAAATAGTGATTATCTCAGTAATAATTTTATTTCTAGCAATTACTGCTTAAAAATTTAAATTGTTTTAACTGGTGTATTTTTTTTTATTAAGTGATTCATAAATCTATCCTATTAATATTACTTGCCTCACATTTCTAGGCTTCAAATGAGTATTTAAGCATGTGTGAGGTTTCACCAACAGAAAGACTGAGGAGGTTCTTCCTCAGGATTTTTACATTTGAACAAGGAGTGAAGGGATAGGCTGGGGGAGGGAGCAAACAACACCATCCTTGTTTTACCAGCAGAGAACTGAGTGTTTTAAAGATGAATTTAGGTAAAAAAAAAAAAAAGCCAACCCAGATATTTGAACCCCTGTTCATTGTTTTAACCTTAAGGTTACACTTCAGAAGTGATTTTGCTGCTACAGATAAATAAAAATATGGTTTTCCCCCTGCCCAGAGAGCTGCTGGAGCTTTATTTCCTCATCCAGGGTTCATGATGAGACCCAGATGGGAGAAGGCAAAACTCTCCTTAATGACAGCTGATGTTTTCCTGGATGGAGCCAAATCAGAGCAGACAGCGAAGATCCTTATCTTAGCATGGGAAGCCTGACAGCAGAATATTTCTCTTGATTTCAGGATTATTTTGTTACGGGCTCCAGAACCACAGTCCAAAAATAACTCAGATTCATGTGTTTGCTGTTGCCTGTGTGCTCCTCCATCCTCCTTGCACAGGTAAGTCCCAAACGCATTTTTAATTTAAAACTGTCTCATATAACAATGAGAAAGCTTTCAAATCTAAATATGTGACATCGCTGCATATAGGATTAAAAAAAAAAAAATCTATATTCATTGCGGAGGGAAAAAAAAAAGGAAAATATTACAAAAGACCAAAAGCTCTAGGGTTCAAGCTAATTTTTCATCTTTTCCATGGGGAAAAACACTGGTAAATGTTAAGAAACACCCTTCAAGAACCTTTAATTTGTTTTTGACTCTCCGAGATATAGATTTTCTCCTTCCCATTTAAGTAAAAAAAAAAAATTTCCTGTGGGTTTTTAGAGTCATTTGAGAAAATATATATATATTTGTATATTATTCCATGCTTCCTAGCATGGCTTTGATTATGCTGTCAGAGCAGACTTAGCAGAATTTGAGTTGTAGCCAGGTCCACTAATTTTTTTTTTATCTGCTGAGGAGGATTTTCCTGTGGATCACACAAATCACTTGCAGGATCTGGTTCTCACTCCAAAATCTTGGTTTCATTGGTCAGTGGCAAATGGACTGGGATGGCACAGCATGGATCAGGATTTTGCCATAAATATCCAATCATTTGAAGTTATTGGCAACAGGATTATGTAATTTTATTTTTATTTTACCCTCTGATGTTTCACTTCTTTAGTTGGGTTTCTGCTGTTGAGTTCAAGCAGCTACAAATGGATCCAGCCCTGTTTATCAGCAAAATGCAGGAAAAAACATTGGAATTAGAGCTTTACCCTGTGTTTTTGTGTGGTCCTACATTAATAAGGGTCTGAAAATGCTTTTACAGGCAAAAAAACCATATATTTATAATGTCTATAAAAACATATAAATATGCGTGTGGTTGTATGTATGTGCATAAACTCCCTGTAATGAGGGATTTTATTAATAATACCAAGGATTTAAGTAAATTTATAATATTTTGCCTTTACTAAAGAGATCATTTTCTAGTCATTGATTAAATTTATTAATATAAATCAATCAAATGTATGCTCAGAAAGGTAGAAGCCTTGGCCTCCACACTACTGAGTTCCACTTGGGTATCTGGAAGTTGAATTGGCTTTGTTTTGTTGGATTTACCCACGCAAGCATTTGCAGGTGTGTGAGAAAATCAGCTTTACATTGATTATTCTCATCTGTCCGTGGCTCTATCTGGAAATTCAGCCCTAAATGCTGGGATGTTGAGTGGGAATTGGCCTGGGTGACAGTGGTGCTGCACAAATTCCAGTGCTCGCTTCCAAGGGTAACTTAAGGCACAAAGAGGATTTGAGCAGGATAAAAGTCTTGTGTGGACATCCTGTCCCACTGCTGGTGTGGGCTGGAGTGAGCTGGAAATGCAAGATATTAATTTCCAGTGGATAATCTTCCAGCAGAACTGTTCGTATCCGTGATTCTGGATATCTCACCCTGTCAAGAGCAGCTGAAAACGCTCAAGAATTTAAAGTTGTTGCAAGAGTTCCAAACCATGCTGTAAACCCTGAGCATGACGTGACAAAGCCAGGCCTGGATATGTTTTCATTCATTTCCTTTGATGCATTTTTTAGATAGTTGGGGTTTGACTTGGGAGAGCCATCTTTATAAATGCTCATTATAATTTTTATTGAGATTTTATGGGAGGGTTTTAAAAGTACAAGGAAAATATCCTCAGCCAAGAACTTGGTCTTCATACCCGAAATGATGGCATCAGTGAAGTCAGTGGCAAAACTATGGATGTCAAGAGCTGTAGGATTTGACCTCTGGGCTTTGGAGCTGAGTTGGCAAGAAAGAATAAATAAATCCTGCAAAATGATATATGAACTTTGCAATCTGTGCCTCACGTCTCAGGCAGGCTATACAATAAAATATCCTAAAAATCTAGTCCTGGCTTTTTCTACCGAGCTAATTTGTACTCAAGACAGCTTAGTTCATGTTCTTGAACATGCTGAATAAGCTGAGAGGTAAAAAATTATCAGGAGTGTGTATTTTAAGGACTTGGACCAAACTCTTTCACTGTCAAACTGCACTGGATCAAACTCCAAAATACTCATCAATTAAAATCTGGATTGTTTCAAAATTTGGCCTTATTTTGCTCTTTGCATGGGGTTTGAGTAATACCAAATTGGAACCCTTCAGAAGATCTTTCAGAATGCATAATTTGGTTTTATGATCCAAAATAACCTGTAAAAAAAAAATTTTGCTTCCTTTCTATACCCGCAGAAAAATTAACAAGTCTTGCTTGATGAAAACTAAAGGCAGAATATAGAAAAAATTGAGGCTAAATCAGCTTGGCTGAAAAAATTCAGTGAGTGACGAGGGACGATAATGCCCTAAACCATTGCAAACCATCCCTGCATCCTCCCCTATAAAGAATTCTTGTTGATATCGATCCTTTCCATCTGAGTTTGTGGAAACCCTTTTCCCAAGCAGCCATTTCATCTTGTTTATCCCGAGCCTCCCTGGGTGTGAGTGTTCTGTGGAAGGCTGGCTCCCAGTGCTCTTCCCACATTGAATTCCCTGCTGGCAGGTATAAGAAACTCTCCCGTCCTCTCCCTTCTCTCAAATTTTGTGTATTCTGGTCAGAGGAGCTGTCTGCTAACGGGGCAGCGAGGGACCAACCCCAACCACGTCTGGAGGGCTCATTTTGCCATTGCTGAATTCCAACCAGCATTCCCAAGGAAGTCGCCGTGGGAGCAGCTGAGCTCCTGTGCGTGGCTCACCTGCTCTGCTCCTCCTTCACGTACTCAACAGCAAAACATGGGGGGAGGTTTGTGTCCAGCTTGGAAAAAGTAATTGGTAGTGGGAAAAGAAAAATGCTGAGGTTGGGTTAACCCCCAAATTTCTGCAGAGGGAAAAGTGCCAAAAGCTGCATCCCCTGGATCTTGGAGATGGATGTGCTGGAGGGTCCTCAGAATTATCAGGGAATTTTGGAATGGTTTGGGTTAGAAGCCTCTGAGGCAGAGCGAAGGAGAGGGAATTGCTGCCCTCAGGGAAACAGGAGCAGCCTTTCAATGTCCTGCAGTTTTCAGCACTGCAAGACACGAGCAGGTGATGGAATCATGGAATGCTTTGGGTTGGAAGGGATTTTAAAGCTCATCCAGTGCCACCCCCTGCCATGGCAGGGACACCTCCCACTGTCCCAGGCTGCTCCAGCCTGGCCTTGGGCACTGCCAGGGATCCAGGGACAGCCACAGCAAATCTGGGAATTCCAGCCCAACCGCTCCCCACCCTCCCAGGGAACAATTCCTTCCCAATATCCCATCCATCCCTGCCCTCTGGCAGTCGGAGGCCATTCCCTATGTCCTGTCCCTCCATCCCTTGGTTGATGAGGGCCTTTTTTTCCTGGGAATATTTCACTCATAACTAATTTTTGGTAGCTGCTGTAATTCAAGCAGCAAGCCCTGAGTCAGCAAAACCCTTAGTCTTCGGTGGGCACAGGGTCAGACCTGATGATCATTCTTGGCCTTAAAACCTATGGAATGTCCTCTGCTGCTGGAAAACCCTGCTTTGCAGCACCATTTCCTCATGCCAGGAAGGTTCTTCCTCGCCCTCAGGCCGTGCAGCAGCTCCTGTGTTCCATTTGGGGTAACCCTGCACCAAACCCTGCAAGCGCACCTTGGAAAGCTGAGCCAGAACTGAAATGTGGGAATGAAAAGGAAGTTTTTTGGCAGGCAGCCTCCCCAGCTGAAAGGATTTGGGATGGCTCTGGAGACACGTTGGGAGGTCAGTCTCTGCAGGGCCTGTGCCAGGTCCAACATTCCCCCAGTATCTGCCCAGTTAAAAGCCAACCCTTGGGCTGCTGCAGCATCCCAGCCCTGCTGTGTGACAGCCAGAGAAGATTTCCTGGCATTTGTCTTTTTTATTCAGTTGGCCACTGCTTTTTTCCCCCCCTCCAGAAGCAAAACTGGCCCCCAGACAAATTTTGTGTCAGAGTACATTACAAAGCCAGGAACATTAAAAGGAGCAAAAGGAAAGCCAAATTGCTTGTGGAAATCGAGATTGCTTGGATTTTCTTTTGCCGTGGGAAGGAAGAGCTCTCTGTGCTGCGAGTGGTTCTTGGTGTAAGGACAAGCAGTGCAAAGATTACCAGAAATAGGAATGTGGACAGAAATTTTTATTTTATTATTATATTTTTAAACAGCTCTAATTGTAAGACTGCATCCCTGGAAGGTGGGGAAAGGCTTCCAAAGTTCACTGACTTCCCAACCCTGACAGGGATTCTCCTGATAATGGCACAGCAGGTCCACAGTGGCAAAGCCTAATTGACAAAGATCAAAATCTAATTTGGATAACACCAGGAGCCAAGGGGGTCATGCTCCAAATAGTGCTTGAGCCACAACCAGCCGTGTTTGTCATTTCAGGGGGAAAATGCAAAAAAGATCATTCCAGGTCCCCAAATGAGGGAGATGCCAATAATATTGAAAAGCAGACACAGGAAGAAGCCTTGCTCCTGAGGGTGCAATTACCAGGGCTGTGATGTGAAATGATAAAAAAAATATTAAGTAGATTTTAATGTTGTAACAAAGGCTGGCCCTGCACTGGGCATAGGAATAGGGGAGGAAGATCCTTGGGGCACCCAGATGAAAAATAATACAAGTGTAGCTATTAACAGAGCATTTCATGCCAGTGAAATTCCTCTTTGGGAGGAATATTTCCTTACCTGGAATATAGGTCACTTTTCCTCGGAAGAAACAATTGTTATCATTATCTATTAATTCCTTGGAAGGAACTAGACTAACCTGGTCTGTGGCTTAAAATTAAAAAAAAAAAAATGCCCCAAACCATCTGCTGCGGGTTTTTGTAGGATTTATCCATGTTTTCTGGGGTTTGGGGTGTTTCAGTAGCTGTGCTGTGGGCTCTGGATCCCAACTCTGATAAACGAGTTTAGGTTTAGCAGGAAATGCTGATATTCACAGAGAATTCCTGAGGTGTTTTTATGTGTATTTCCCTGAAAAAAAATTAACTTAAAATCCTATAAGATTCCTGTTTATATTCAGCATTATTTGCTGGCAATAAAGAAAAAATTTAGGTAAATTTTGGGCTCCTCCTTTCAATTTCCAAGGAGTCAATGCCCTATTTGACTTGTCCATCTACTCTCTTGCAGCTTCTGTGGGATTTTATTCACTCTTCACTTCTGCCCGTGAGTTGTATTTCATTTTCCCATTTATAATTTGCAAATCACAGCAGAAGAGAAATAATTTCAAGACCTTCCTCAGCGCTGGGACTGAATTCATGTAGGTGCAAGTCAGCCAAGGTATTGCTGGCCTTTGGGACTGTGATAGTCATTGGAAAAGGTACAGTAAAAAGCTTTTATAAAAGAGATTTTAATGAAAAGAGGAAAACTGTTCCATAATGGACAGTGAGGAGGAGGGTGCTTGGAGGAAAGTCAGGGTTGAGATGTGAGGTAACTTGGGGTCAGGGTGTGGATCTCTTTTTGTTCCGTTTTAAGTTTATAGGATTTAATGTGATTTATGAAAGTGGTTTCAGTGACTTAGGACCATGAGCTCCATTAACTCAGCTTTTGAAACTCAGAGAGGAGCTCAAAGCCCAAATCTTCATAATTTTTCCTCTAGAGCAACCCAGGTGCTTTAGAAAACCCAATCTCATTCTACCCCATTACAGGAAAAATAAATACTAATAATATCAATTAAAGCCAAGAGGTTCCTGCACGCACTCTGGCAGCACAGAACTATTTAGAGGAGGGCTGAAAGGGCTGTAATGAACAGATTCCTGCCTCTGGCTGGCACTGCCAGCTCTGGTGCCACTTCAGCTCTGCAGCCATTTGGCAAAGCTCCTGAAAAGGCTCCAAAGCTGCTCCAGAGAAGTCTTTGGAGAACAACAATTGCTCAGCACAGGGGTTTGGCACGTTCAGCAGCCCAGCTCCAGCACAGAGCGAGCATAAAAGGCTCCTCACACTGCCTGTTCCTGGGCAGGCTTAGAGCTGCTGCCTGGCACTGATGGGCAGATGGCAATGCAGCTGCCTGGGCCCCATCCCATCCCCAAATCCCATCCCCAAATCCCATCCCATCCCCAAATCCCATCCCCAAATCCCATCCCATTCCCAAATCCCATCCCATCCCATCCTCAAATCCCATCCCATCCC
>WEKY01045516.1:104916-120212 GCA_013390045.1 Picathartes gymnocephalus | reverse complement strand
TTTTTTTTTTTTTTTGCACTAGATAATCAATTATAATATTTTACTTTTTCCACCCCCTCCCTCTGTACATTGCTTTATTACAACTGGCTCTGGTTAAGGATTTTTTTCTTTTTTATGTCAGTGAGGAGATGTGGGTAACTTTGTGCAGGCTTGTTGAGCACAGGAATGGGCACTGTGGAGTCCTGTGCTCCCAACTTCAGGACCTGCTCTCCATTAACATTAAAAACAGATGACCCCCTGTGTATAAATGAGAATTTACTGAATTTACTATCAAGAGATGTCAGACGTTGCAATTTTCTGTCACAAAATGAAGCCCTGTGTGTTGGTGACATCTTTGAAAGATCCAAACAAGGCCCATCCCAGCTGGAGTTTTGTTGGGAAAGCCAAGAGGGAAACATTTTGGTGGGAGCTGAGCAAATTTGGTCAAAGATTGAGCAGAGAGCCCTGCACTGCCACATTTCCCTGGTGAACTTTAGAAAATACCTGCACTTTGAAGAGCAGGGAAGGCAACCATTGGATTTATTGTTTAGAGAACATTCTGGGTGTTTCCGGGGCAACAATTGGATTTATTGTTTAGAGAATATTTTGGGTGTTCCAGGGGCAACAATTGGATTTATTGTTTAGAGAATATTTTGGGTGTTCCAGGGGCAACAATTGGATTTATTGTTTAGAGAACATTCTGGGTGTTCCAGGGGCAACAATTGGATTTATTGTTTAGAGAATATTTTGGGTGTTTCGGGGGCAACAATTGGATTTATTGTTTAGAGAACCTTCTAGGTGTTCCAGGGACAACTATTGGATTTATTGTTTAGAGAACATTCTGGATGTTTCCAGGGTAACAATTGGATTTATTGTTTAGAGAACATTCTGGGTGTTCCAGGGACAACAATTGGATTTATTGTTTAGAGAACATTCTGGATGTTTCCAGGGTAACAATTGGATTTATTGTTTAGAGAACATTCTGGGTGTTCCAGGAACAAAAATTGGATTTATTGTTTAGAGAACATTCTGGATGTTTCCAGGGTAACAATTGGA
Organism: Picathartes gymnocephalus; assembly: GCA_013390045.1. NCBI lineage: Eukaryota > Metazoa > Chordata > Aves > Passeriformes > Picathartidae > Picathartes > Picathartes gymnocephalus. The sequence continues at coordinate 119,177 of WEKY01045516.1, read as the reverse complement.
TTTATTGTTTAGAGAATATTCTGAGTGTTCCGGGGGCAACAATTGGATTTGTTGTTTAGAGAGAGAACATTCTGGATGTTTCCGGGGTAACAATTCGATTTATTGTTTAGAGAACATTCTGGATGTCCCAGGGGCAACAATTGGATTTGTTGTTTAGAGAGAGAATATTCTGGGTGTTCCAGGGCAACTATTGGATTTGTTGTTTAGAGAACATTCTGGGTGTTCCAGGTGTGTCTGTGGGATGTGCCAGTGCTGCCGGGGAGGTTCGGGGTGGTTCTCACACGCTGAGTATCCCTTCACTGGGCCCTCAGTGATGATTTAAACCTGGCTTAGGGAGGCCTGAGCAGGGTTTTGTCCCCTGGGGCTGTGCCAGCACAGGCACAAGGAGCTGTTAAACCCCCCTTATTTCCAGAGAAAAGGGAAAATACCAACCCTGGGGGCTTTGCAGAGCAAATAGGGCAGGGATGGGAGTGGAGCGGACATTTACACTCCTGGGGTTCATGGCACTGTAGTCTCAGACCTCTCTTACATTAATATTTTAAAAATAGCCTCCTTTTTATGTGCCAGTAGTTCAGAGGTACTGGTGGGAGTGTGCTGGGGATTAAAAGATGGTCCCAACCCATCCTATTGCTGTCATTTTGTGGGGGATTCACCCTGGTGATGTCCAGAAATCCCATTTCCAAAGTCTGAATCCCACCTGCTCCCTCCCAGAGCTGCCCTGAGGTTCTCCAGCACCCACCAAAATTAAAAGTTGGTATTTGCTGTGCACTCAAAGAGCTGCTGGATCCCTTCAGCCTGGATCAGATGTTTATCTTTATCGAGCAGATGAACTCATTGCAGCTCATCTGGATTTAAAACCAGGTTTTATATTTTCTTTTTTAATTTTATGCTGTGTGCAGGGACCTGCTGAGAAAAATGTCCACTTTCTCAGCTCCTTTATGTGTCAGGTTTAACTTTCAGCGATGCTCTTTTTTGCTATAAAAAGGGATTTTTAGTATTGTTCTTGGTTCTGCAAAATTCATTAAGATCTCTACTTATTTGCTTTTTGGAGATGATAAGTGAAGGTCTAGAAAAAACTGGGCATTGCAATAAATTTTTGATCACAGACAATATAAAACCAGTCAGGAAATTATGCTTAAAACAAGGACAAACTTTAAAAATAAAAAGTCCAAAATGTGCCTTGGTCGAGCTTTTTATGAAATATGACACATCCCCTAAATATGTCACGTTTATTTTTACAATACTATAAATAAAAAAGTTGAGTGAGAAAACAATCTCTTGGCTGTTCTTGGGAGCGCAGCCCCTGCCAGGAAAGGTCTCTGTAAATAGCAGAGGCCAGCACTGCTTGGGATCTGTTCCCCCAACCCTCTGAAACCAAGGAACACGTCCTTGTGTGCATTCCAGAAAACATGGATAGCTATTCCTCCTCGGACTGTAAATCCTGGCCACCAGGAGATGCCAAACAGGTGCCAAAAATTTGATAGAGAGAAAGAAAAACCTACCCTTGGCTACCGGTTCTCAGCGCTGGCGTAGTGCTTTAAGGATTTCGGCCTGGGGATTTTGTGGCAAACACTTTTGGACTGAAAAGTTACAGTTTATTGAAGTGGGATTTTCATGAGAAAAAGGCAGTTTTGATGTATCTGTTTGAGATGACCGAGCAGTACCAGGAAGTTTGAAGTACTCGGTTGTATTTTGTTGTCTCACAGTTGATTTTCATTTATTTTTTTTTTTCCCCCTATGGGGAATTTACAGCCAATAATCTTGGTGGTGGTTGCTGCTCGAAGGAGTTGGGTTTGAAGTTTGTTCTACTCTTTGTAAAGAGGTTTGTAAGGGATTTTTACTCCGTGCATGACCGTGATTTAGGCGAGTTCTGGTTTGGATGCTGGTGCTGCAGTAGGAGCAGCAGGAATGAAATGCCTTGGGAAGGGCAGAGGTGGGAGGAAGTTCACCCTTTCCACCTTGCCTTGTGTAGTTTTCATCTTTCAGTCAGTTTGGAGAGATTAATTCTAATTTATGCCCCTCAAAGGGCAGCTGGGGATTGTCCCGGGTTTGCTGTGGGAGTGTCGCTGGGCAGGGGATTATCCCAGCCCTGGAGCACCCACGTGGCTCAGGGTGCTGGGAATGTCCTGGGTGCTCCCTAAAAAGGCTCAGCAGCCTCCCCTGCCCTGCCCATGCAGGGAAAGGTGGGGTTTATCCACAGGATGCTCATGGATTTGTTTCAAATTTCCAACTCCAAGGGAAACAGAAGAGTTGGACTTCTGGAGGAAGGTCCAGTGCTGGGCTAATGCTTGGACTTGATCTTGGAGTTTTTTTCCAACCTCTGACGATTCCTGAGCCACTTGATTTTGAGAATTATTTTAAAACAGAACAATGTTTATGGGGAGAAAAGGGGATTGATGTTTTCAGGAACTGGCTCTGCTTTTTTTCTCGGGAAGTGCTTGGAGAAAGGTCTGAGGGCAGGGACCCAGGGCACACCATGAGCCCATTCCCAAACCCCACTTTTCCCCCATCACTCTCCTCTCTACCTGTGATTTTCCTCCTGAATAAATTTCTTTTATTATCTCGCTTCCCTCAGCACCCCAAACGGAGACTTGACCTACTGCGTTTGCTTCCATTAGAATAAAAATATTCCTTTCTGTGCCTTTTGCCCTGGCTAAACTTTCAGCTTTTTCCAAGTCCTTCAGCTCCTTAGGGAATTTATTATCAATACAGGCTGGATATGTGGAATCAATGAGGGTTTTGGGGGAGGTGTGAGACTCTGAGCTTATCCATAAATAAACAGGGAAGAAGGAGAGGATGAGTGAGCTCCGCTGGATTTGATTCCTGAAAAAAAAAAAAAAGGTGCTGGAGCACACAGAAATCTTCTCTAAAAGGCATTTTTCTGCTCTTTTGTGGTTTGCTTTTTTTTTTAATTTTAAAAAAAAGCTTTATAGCACCAAGTGACTGTGATCATCTCTCTCATGCTCACGGGGGTGGTGGCTCTGGGAGAGAATCCTGCACGTGGTCCTTGCTCTTCGTTATCTTGAATTACACAAATGATTTTAAAACATATGTCAATAGGCTTTTAAGCAAGAAGATTCTGCTCTGATTAATTAATCGTACAGTTTCTCGACTTCAAATGAACTTTTTTTAATGACAAGTATTCATTTTTTAATTTTTTTTGGCGCTATTTGTTTTCACACATCTGCATACTGCTTAGTTTGAACTTATTAATTAGAATAAATAAAAAATAAGGAAAGCAGCAGGTGTTCTCTCAAGTCTTCTACAAAGAATCTTATTCTTTAAATTTTACCAGATTATTTTATTCCTGCTGCTTCACGCGGCAGGTTTCACAACAGAAATGTTTTCTTTTATTCACATGAGACTTTTTTGGGTATTTTTTTTTTTGTTGGCAATTTGAAGGCCGTCATGGTTTGTGGAGAAGAAAACATTCTTATCATGTCTCCTTGCTGCTCCATGACTGATTTTACACAGACTCAGGAGTGAATTTTAAATAAGTGGATTAGCCCATAATATTTTGGGGAAGGTACAAAGGGAGATGTGTTTGTTTCCTCCCAATTTCTCTTGCAGGGATCATGTTTGGGAGTGGTTGTTTGTGTTAGGCTGCAGGTGGGGTTTTTTTTGGTTGTTGTTTTGTTTTGTGGGGGGTTTTTTTGGGGTTTTTTTGGGTTTTTTTGTTGGTTGGTGTTTTTGGTTTTCTTTGTGGGTTTTTTGGGGGTTTCGTTTGTTTGTTTTTGGGGTTTTTTTTGAGAAAAATGGGTGAAATTTGTGGTTTTGTGTTTCACAATTTTTATTTTTAAGGCTGAAGGGCTTCATCTTCTGAGCGCTTGAATATATGAATGCAAAGATGAGGCTACTATTGTTGTTATTATTATTATTATTCAATGTATTTATTGAGTTTTAGGGAAGTTTTCCCTGTCTCTCAAACTCCAGAACCTGGGGCATGTGGAGCAGCCACTGCGGCTGAGGGGTGCGGTGAAAATTCCCTGTTTCTTGTCCCTGATATCCTGGGGAAGAGAAATCCCTGGGTGGTTTCTGAGAGAGAGGACAAAAAAATCCAACCGAAGACAATAAATATCATTTTCCATCCCATGAGTTGCTTATCACATCCTAAAAATGAGGAATATCCACATTTAAGTACTCTAGTGGAGGCTCAGTTTGTGGCTGGGGGTCACCTGCATGAAGTCCTCACGGTTTTATGTCCCTTTTCAATTTTTAAAAAGAAATTTCAAATCAGGAAATTAGAAATTCCAACCGCCAGAGTTAAAAAGGAAGGAGTAGGCATCACCTTTAACTGCATCCTGCCTGAAAACTCTCTCCTTNGTCCTTGCGCAAAACCTCTTTCTTTTTTTTTTTTTTTTTTTTTTTTTTTTTTAATCTTTATTGTACTCCCTATTTTATTTTTAATTAAAAGCCAGCCCGGGCACGAGCGAATGGAGTGGAAAGCTAAAAAAGCAACTTGAAAGTTTGGGGGAATTATTTTCGTGCAGCTCAAACGCCAGGCAAGGATTAGAAACAGTTTAAAAGCTTTCCCATCCCAACGTTATCCATCAGAGAGCCCTTGGAATGCCCAGATGAATTTGGGAGTGGACGAGGTTCTGGTTCCTTTCAGAGAGCTGCCTTGACCTTCTGGGTTTTTCCTTGGGCATTGATGTTTGGTGCATATGAAAGGATTTCTCCAAGGGTTTTTGTGGGAAGTGAAGCAGATTGGGTGAAGTCAGAATGCAGACTTAAGTTCTCCCTGTGTTTTTGGTGGGAGAGAACTGGCTCCTGCATTATCTCACAAACACATAGGAAACATAAAAAGGGGAAATTATGCAGAAAAACATAAATTATGTAGATGCTGGAAAGCCTATGCAAAACATGATATGTGCACATAATAGCATATTTCCCTAGGGTCTAATTGCATCCTTTGGGTACCTTTTGAAGCATCTGAATATTCAGAAGAAAGCAAATTTATTGTAATTTACAGAATATCACAAAAAATAAGGTTGATACAATGATGGATGTTGTAATGGAAACTCACTCTTCAGTTGTTGTCTCAAAGTTGACCGAAGACTAAAATGTAATAAATTAGTGCAGCTGCTATGGGGGGGGAGATAGAGCTGCTTCCCTCTGCCCAGCAGCCCCTTTTCCTTGCAATCCTGGTGCTTTTCCAGATGGTTTTTTTGGGAGAGCCTTGGTGCCAAGCTGTGGGTGATGAAGGGCTGGGGTTTATTTTCTTCTCAGGAGCTGGGATTTAGTCAGGGCAGAGGAGCTCCGTGAGAGCTCCGTGGAGTGGCTCTAAGGGGATGTGATGGGAGAGCTCTGGGGTCAGAAAGGATCATCAGGAATTCTGGGCTCCCACCAAAACTCCTCCTGAGCCCCGCTGAGCAAACTGGCAGAGATTTCTCTGCATCAAGAAACAGGGCACCTGCAGATAATCCGAATTCCCCTGGGCCAATGACAGCTGCTCTCAGTGACCCCTCTCCCATTGGAAGCTTTTGGGAAACTTGGGAGCAGTCACCAAAATCTAAATCTATTCCTCTCTCCTTGAAACCACTTCACTGCTTTGAACTCCAGAGTCAGGAGGCGAAGGGGAACAAAGGGAAATTCTTGCCGAGGCAGGTTCTAACATTTTCCAGAGGCAGGAGGTGATTGTAGCTCTTCTTTGGGAGCTGTTCCCTCATCATGAAAGGCAGGGTCAGGTGCCCCAATCACTTCTCCCTGGGCTCAACTTCCAAGGATTCTCATCAGCTCCTGGCACTGGGGAACACAGACTGCTCCTCCTGCAGTGCCTCCATGGGATGGAGACCTGAGGAATTGCTCCGGATCACTGGCGTCTCCACAGCTGCTCATATTTCAGGTCAGACAGGTGGAGGAAGAACAAACTCCTTGGAAGAGGGAGCTTTAAGAGTTCTCCCAGGAAATCCTGAAGGAGCGTTTGCATTTTCCATCAGCATTTGTGACAGATCTGGTGTTGTCTCTGGAAAAAATCCTGAGTGAAGTCCTCTAGAGGTGACCCTGCTTGAGTGAAGGGTTGGATTAAATCACCTCCAGTGGTTTTCCAGCCTTAACCATTCCGTGATTCCGACTCGTTGTTGTGATGGCACAAGAAACAACATCAGACTCTGAACAGGTTTTACTGCAGAAACCTTGCTCTGTTAAAAACACCTATATTGGTCTTTTTGGCCACAAAAAACTGGGTCCCAAACACAAACAGTGACAGAATGGTTGAGATCCAGGATGTTCTCCCCTCTGCAGAGCCTGTTTGATGGGAATTTGGCTGCTGACCCTAATGCAGAGAAATTTGACAAGTAGGAAGCTGTCCTTGATTTAAGAATCAAGATTTTAAGGTTTATCTTTGTCCAAGATATCCACACCCCATGGAAACAATAAGCAAGGTCTTCAGGTGATCGCATGGAGAAAGAATCCCTGGAAGTGAGGTCTAGATCAGGGAGATACCGGGGACAATCAGGGAAGTTTTTGATACATTACCCAAATTTCAATCACGTTTAAGAAGTTTTCCTCCTTCTGTGCTTACTCAAATCATGGGAAGGGCTGTCTTTTATTCCTCTGATGTGCCATGTTGATCCTGAAGCTTTTCCTGTCTCCCAGGGAATCTTGGAAGTTTTTGGATGGGGTCGCCGTGATTTGCCCTCTCTTTTTCTGTTTTGGTTTCCTGCATAAACCAGTGAGGAGTGGGCTGCCTTTGGGCACCTTGGAGTGTTGATATTATGGAGAGCGTGGGTCCCCTCCTGGTGTCAGAGCCCTGGGGGATGCAGGGCAATCACCCCAATCCCTGCGTGCTCTCCCATTCCCCGCTTTGCCTCTCCTCGCTCCACCATCCCCAGAATCAGGGAATGTGTCCGAGCTCCCCCACGCCTGGAATTTAAATACATAAATGTCCTGCCCAGATCAGTTGTTGGTTGGTAATGTATTGTCAGCTGTCCTGCCAGCCTTTTTATCTTCTGATTAGCTTTGAAATCATTGAAGCCGGTGAAGATTCGTTTGTTATCCCGGTCCTCTGAGGACCAGAAATCCAGTGATGGTGTGGATGTGCTCTGAGGCAAGTTCCCATTTGTAAGATGGATGATGATTGCTTGTCGATACTGAGGAAAAAAGAGCTTTGTCAAATCTGAAGTTGTCTCCTTTCCTAATGTAAAATATTATTTTTATTTTCACGCTCGGAGAGAATTGTGATGCTGCGAGCAGTAGGCAAAGGAAAAAACAACCACCACCCCAAAACCCAAGGTGACTCGGGTGTTTGTTTATTTGTCTGCTTCTGAGGTGTGCAAGATGGGCTTTTTTGGGTTTGGGTTTTTTTTGGTGTTTTTTTTTCCAGAACAAAAGCTGTCAAGGGAAAGAAAATACTTCTTTTATGATAAGCTCGTGCAGGTTTACAGGAATTTTCTTTCTTTAATCAGCAAAGGTGTAATCTACCTCCTTGCCTGCTTTCTCTGATCATCTCCCTGAGATGTTCTGGCTCCTGTGCTTTCAACAGAGCACTCCAAGATTTAGTGGGATGTGGCTTAATGTTGGAAAGACTTTGGGAGCTGAGAACCTTGGTCACAACCTACAGGAGCTCACCCAAAGCCACCTGTGGGTCTGTGCAGAGGTGTTTCCTTCAGAGCAGAGCCAGGCCAGAAATGAGGTGGCTGCAGATATTTCATAGAATTCCAGAATGGTTTGAGTGGGAAGGGACCTCAAATCCCACCCAGTGCCACCCCTGCCATGGGCAGGGACACCTCCCACTGTCCCAGTGTCCAGCCTGGCCTTGGGCACTGCCAGGGATCCAGGGGCAGCCTCAGCAAATCTGGGAATTCCAGCCCAGCTCCTCCCCACCCTCACAGGGAACAATTCCTTCCCAATATCCCATCTAACCTTACCCTCTTCTGTCTCCCGCCATTCCCTGTGTCCTGTCCCTCCCTCCCTTGTCCCCCGTCCTTCTCCCGCTCTCTTGGAGCCCCTTTAGGGGCTCTGAGCTCTCCCTGGAGCCTTCTCCTCGCCAGGTGAGCACCCCCAGCTCTCCCAGCCTGGCTCCAGGGCAGAAGTGTTCCAGCCTTTGGAAAATCTTGGTGGCTTCCTCTGGGTTTGCTCCAGCAGCTCCACATCCTTCCGATGTTGTGGACCCCAGAGCTGGATCAGGAGGGGTCTCATCAGAGTGGAAGAGCAGGGGAAATGACTTTTAAACAATTTCTAACAAAAACCCGTTTAAATTCCTTAGAGAGGGGTCGGCTACTAAAGCTGGGACTTGTCAAGACGCATTTAGTGAGGCTTTGCTCAGAGCAGGGCCTGGTTTGGCTCCCCCTCCGTGACTCTGGAGGGACCATGGGAATTTGTACAGCTTCATTCCTGCCCCCAATGGAGCTGGGTTTCCCTGGATGCTCAGGGGAGCAGAGCTCAGTCCCAACGTCCTCTGAGCCGGAGCCAGGGTGCAGCAAGTCTGTGCTTGGGGCACTGGGAGATGGGTTTGGTGCTCCTGGAGCAGGAGATGCTCTGGTCTGCAGCTGCCTTTAAGTACCTGAGGGTGATGCTCTCCAAATTTTTCTGCGCTTTTTCCCCCATTCCCTCCAGCTGAAAACCTCTGAGCTGGGTGTGAAACCACCACACACTGCACCCCTGAAAATCTGTGTTTGTCTGGGGGCCCTGAGAGCTGGGAAATGAGTGGGACTGTCTAAGTGAGCTCACACCCTTACATTGTCTCATGGCCTGACTTTGCCTCCGTCACCCCCTGTTCCTTTCAGCCCTCCCTCCTCTCCCTGGGTTTTTCCATGCCATAAAAACAGGAGCCAGGCTCTTTATGACCCAGCAGGAGCTGTGTCTTTTCTCCTGTTTGCTCTGCAGAGATTTAACAGGCTTTTGGCCACTGTGAAATAACTCAGACCAACCTGAGGGTGACTGGGGCTGGCTTTGCGCAGCTCTCCTTCTGCATTTCCCCTTCCAAAACTTCCGTGGGAAAACCTTTCTCCTCTAAATCCTGTAACAGGACAAGGAACAAAGTCTGTGAATTCTTTCCTCAAGAATTTATAAACTGCACTCTCAGTAAGGGCTGTGCAGAGAGCTCGGAGTTTAAAACGAAGAATCATGTCTGTAATGTGGATTTTGTTCGTTTAAGAGGAAAAATACTCCTAAATCCTACTCCCACCTTTGACCTTCCTTCCCTGGGAGGGAACAGATAAGCAAATGGGAAAACTGGGGGTGTGGGAAGGAGGATAAGGAAGGTATTGGCTTTAAGCAGAACTCTGTCATACGAGTCCGTGAACGTATTGTGAACGTATCTGTGAATATATTGTAATTATTAATCCTGCAAGTGATGTCAGGGCTTCTTGGCAGCAGCACAGAGCCCTTGGGACACCTCTGCAGAGAGCCAAAGGAGGGAGCAGTGGCTGCGAGCGCATCTGGGGATGCGTTTGGCGTCAGCTTTGTGGTGCCAAGGTGCTCTCAGTGGAGGGACGAGTGCTCAGGGGATGTGCCCGAAGCTGCCAGGGAGGTCAGGCTGGCTCTGGGCTCCCGAGAGCCCCGAGAACAGGGGCCAACAGCTCCTGAGTGGGAAAGCACGTGGTGGCTCTGAAGCCTTTCCAGCGCTGCCGCCAGCCAAGGGTTTATGGTTTCACACCTCTTCATTCCTGGGGCTTTAACTGGACCAGCAGCGTCGCTGAGGATTAACCCAGAGCTAAGAAGGCATTTATGAGGTGGAAGGATATGGAGTGAAATACTCCTCGTGTCTCCAGGGGCTGGGTTAACAGCCTGTCCCTGCAGGCCTGGCACTCGTGCCCCGAGGGTGACAGCAGCACCAGGTTCCAGAAAAATCGTGCACCAGCTCTTCCCTTTGCTTGGAAATCCCCTCGGTGAGGATCCATAATCCAGGATTATTTACAGTGGCTCTCCCATAAAACCGGGCTGAGCTCCATGCTGGGAGGGTGGGATTGTGCTGGGCTGTCCTGGAGGAGCCACCTCACATCCAGGGATCTGCCCTGTTGTGAGGCAGCCCAGAAGGATTAAAACCTGCTGCAAGGGTGAGGCCTTTCACTGATGGCCAAACGGTTTCGATGAGCAAACAGGAGGTTTCTTCATGTGTAATTGGAGGGAAAGGGTGCAAAATGCAGCCTTGTGATGTTTCCTGATTAGACAAGCCTGACAATATTTCTCCTTATGAAAAATCAGTGCTAACTTTGTTCATTGGAGGGCAGGGAACAGGGCTGAGAAAAAGGGCAGGAAAATTAAACATGCAGGTATGAATCCCATCCTGGATGCATCCACACTCAAAACTCATCGTAACAAGGCACGGGGATTGATTCCAGCTGAACAAGTTTACATCTGTATTCCAAAGCAGCATAAAAGGGAAGCCTCTCATCAGTGACACAGATTAGAGAATGGAGAGGAAAAAAAAAAAAAAAACCCAAAATCCCTGCTGCACCCATGCCTGTGTGCACAAGATGAAAGCAGAGGAAAAGTTCTCTGCCCAACCCCACCACCCACACATCTGCTGAGCACCCTCCCCTGCTCGGGCTCCGGGGCTCCACACGTGGGGAGAGGATGGAGATGATTAATCAGGGGCTGCAGGAGATGCTGAACCTTTGTGGCCCTGCAGAGCCCGGGGTTGCTGCTGTCTGCAGCGAGGATTCGGGGGAAGGCTCTCAGTTGTCGGGTAGGGATAGAAGATAAAGAACCCCACNACCCACCCAAAAAGAGAGAGGAAAACTGGGGGAAAAAAAAAAAAAAAAGAGGGTGTTTCTGTGAAAGTTGTAGGATGTAAAAAAAAAAATAAAAAAATTCAGTGGCTTTGCAGAGCTCTGCTGCTGGTATTATTCTTTGTGATTAGGCTAATGAGCCCTGACTCTTACAGGTACAGTGCGCTGTGATGCCCACAGGGGTTGGGATCTTCATCACACAATTAGGTCTCTCCCTCTGAGCAGGCATTTTCTAATAAATAATCAGTAGTCTTAATATGGTTTTGAAGCTGGGCAGTGCAGTCATTACCCTGCGCAGCTCCCAAGTCCAGCTAAAATTCACTTGCTCAGACTTGTTTGCAAAATCTCGCCTGGTAATGAGTGTCAATGTTTTATTAAAGTAAATATTTAGATTTCTCGAATGCTTTTAGATTATATATATATATTTTTTTTTTTTCCCCTGTGGAAAAAGGATAGCCATGCCTTGATGCATGAAGATTGCCTTTATTTGGGTTCTTGTGCCATGTTCTACCGTGGGATATTGGCTCACCTGTGGCTGGGTTTGGTGCTTGCCATGGTGAGGAAACCTTGGAGCCCAGGGCTGCCTCCCTTAGCAGGGCTGTTGACCCTTTCCCCACAGATATGGGCAAAAAAACAGGCCCAAAGAAGAGTATCTTGCACAACAAAAACCAAAATGCAAATCCTCCAGATTTATTTCTGGAGCTTTTTGAAGGATTCCGTGTGGTTTTGCAGCGGTTTTAGCGTGGCCCCTGGCTGTGCTGCGCCCAGCTGGCCTGTCCTGCCTCATCCCAGTGATGCACAGAGAGCGTGGGGTCCCCATAACCCACCCTGCCAAGCTCAGGAGGCATCTGGCCACCTCTCAGCCCTGCAATATTCCTCATGATTTCTTACTCCCCGTTAAATTCACAGAGAGCGCTTCAAACCTCATCTGTCAGGAGCACCACCACTGCTCAGATGAGTGTTTTAATTTTATTTAATCGCTTCTAGCTGCCCACCTCGGGTGATTGAGCGTGGCCTCTTCGTGGCAGAGTGCTTGGGAGGAAGGCACAAAAATCAAACTAAATGCTAGTGTTGGCCAAACCCTTGGGCTGCCATGAAACCAGTTCCTGAAACTCCCAAAACCGATTTGCCAAGGGTAAATTCCCTTTCAGTTAAAAAGCCAGGCTGAACAGATGTCTCGCATGGTGCCCTGTAAATAAACACCCCGGAGCTCACAACGAGCTGCAGGCTCCAAAAGCAGTTCCTAGATGTGACAAATGCACAGGGTGTTCCCTCCCTGGGTGATGGCTGGCCTCACACAAATGGATTTGGGATACGGGAGACTTGGTCCCACTCTGGGTAAGAGGGGTCATTGTTCCCTTGTCAGACATAATACCCAGGATTCAAACCCTGCAACTCTGGGCATTTCAAATTGATGCCTCGCTGAAGGGCTTTGGCTCCTGGTTTGTCAGAAGAGGGGATTAATTTAGGAACTTATCATACACCACTAATTAAAAACGGAGGCTGGGGGCAGCTGGGACAGCTGTGGCTCATCCCTGGCAGTGCCCAAGGAGCAGCCTGGGACGGTGGGAGGTGTCCCTGCCCATGGCAGGGGTGGCACTGGGTGGGATTTAAGGTCCCTTCCAACCCAAACCATTCCATACCTCCTCATGTCTCTGATTTCTATCCTCTCCTTTCCTAGAAAGGAATTTTTTTATCTCTCTGGGGAGTCTGACTGGGTAAAGGATAGGGGAAAAAAAAAAAAAAAGGAATGATGAGGAGAGGGGATCTTTGATGCCATCCAGGATGGGAAGCAGGGATTTGCTGTGGTGTTGTGCAGTGTGGATGAGTTTGTGCAGGAAGGGAAGGAGGTGTAGCCATCCCCATGGAGCAGCAGCTGGTGCTGGTTTTCCTCTGTTTTCCCCTGCTCTAATGTGATTTTTCCCTTGTTCCCAACACCTTCCCATTTGGCACGTGAGGGCTGTACAGGGAATAACGTGGTTGCAGTCGGGAGTTGCTGAGCGCTCATTTCACTGCCAGCACATCCCAAATATCCTGCCAGGCTTGGACCAGTGAGTGGTGTTTGCCTGAAGCTTAACCCACTCAAAGCAGAGGTTTTTTTTATGGTGATTCGAGAAGCAGAGCACAGCAGCAGAGGTGGTGGCTGCTCTCCTTGCTGTGGAAAGCATCCCTTCCCTGCTCCTGGGGCTCGGGTGGGGCAGAGGGCGGGAGCACAACTCCAGGATTTCCTTCTGGCTGTACCTTACACTTAAAAGCAGTTGGCAGTTGTGGTGCTGATGCCTTGGAGTGGCTCCCTGGAGCAGAGGCCAGGCAAGATAAAGAGGATAAAGTGGGTATTTATAGGATAAAGTGGGTATTTATTAAAGGCCTTCAACAGATTCACCTTGGGCAGTCAGAAGCCTCCAAGGCTACACCCAAAATGGACAATGGGCACGAGTTTTTCACACAATTATAAGTTTGGTCCATTTGCATATCAGGGGGTCATCCTCCAATTACAGCTTCAGCACCAGTGCCAATAAAACTTGCCAAGCTGATTTGGGTGATGCTGCACAGCCAGGGCTCTCAGATCGTCCTTTCCCCCTGCCCTGCGTGTTACAAATTGCTCAAATGTCACATAAGGGATTGGGAAGGAAACTTGGGCTCCATCCATACCGGAAGTGTTGCTAGGAAACCTCTCCCTTTGACCAGTGGAGGTTGAGCACGCCTGTGTTTGCCTTTGGCTCTCCGAAGGACAAAATTCACCGTGTGGCATTGACTGAGGGGAGGATGAAGGAAAAAACAACAACAACAACAAAAACCCAAAAACCAAAAAACTAAAACAAAAAAAAACCAAAAAAAAAAAACCGAAAAAAAACCCCAAAACCACAAAAACAAACAAACAAAAAAAACCCACCCAAAAAAACTCCAAAAACAAAACAAACAAACCCAAAAAACAACAACAACCAAAAAAAAAACCCCAAAACAAAAAAACCCCCAACCAAAACAAACAAAAAACCAAACCAAAATCCCTAACAAAAAAAAAAAACCAAACAAAAAACCAAAAAAAAACCCCAAAAACCCCCTGAAAAATTACTTTAAAATTTTACACCGTGCCAAAAGCTGCTGTGGATTGCAGGTGCCAGTGCTTCTGGTTTTGTAGGGACACAGATGAGGTACAGCTCGACCCTTCCATGCTTCCTGTGCCGGGAAGTCAGGCTGGATTGTTGGAGTGCCTTCTGCTACCTGGGCTGGCTGGGGCTGCTGTGCCTGAGGCAGAGGGAGCCAGCCCCTGGTATCCATGGGCAGCTCACATTCCCCGGCTCTCGGGAAAGCTGCTCGATTTACAGAGTTTTGTTGGGTGGGAAAGACAGGCTTCGTGATTTTTCTCTCTGTTCCTCTCTTTTTCCCTTTGAATTTTAAGATATTAATTTGAAAACTATCCTAAATACTCATTGTGTGTGTACATATGCATGTGTTAGATTTGCGTTGTGGGTGTTTTTAATAGGTTTGAAGAAAGTATTTGGAAACTATTTTGCTTTCTTTCAAAGAACTGAGAGGAGTTGAGACTTAATTATCTAAAATCTGCCTTCATTTTTTTTTTTTTTTTAC
>WEKY01045516.1:93572-104859 GCA_013390045.1 Picathartes gymnocephalus | reverse complement strand
TATTTTTTTTTTCCCTGTCCTGGCTGAAAATCCTACAGAGTTGATTTTTTTTTTTTTTCCCCCGCAGTAGTTGCTGCCAAACACTTTGGATGGAGTGTAGCACATCAGTGTTGACCCCCGGTCAAGGCAGAAGGGGAAAATCTGGCCTTGTGGCCAGGAGATTACAATTATAGAGTTTAATGTTGCAATTTTGGCTGCAGAAGAGACAAAGCCGTGCCTCAAGATGGAATAATGGGTGCAGAAATCATGAACTGTGCCCATGCAGTCTCCAGCGCACCGTTGGTGCAAAAAGCTGATAAACTGATCATTAGCTTAAAGAAATAAGGGGTGAAATAAGTGAAATTTACCAGTTTTAAGTAAAATTCCTAATTCTTGATTTGCAGTTGACAGTAGTGAAACCTCCCACGGAACGAAAGGTTCTGTGGGGTTTTTGAGGGGCCGGATTTCCATTTTCCCCTCTGTGCCCTTTGCAGTGGAGGATAAAAGGCAGGAGCTGCTGCTCCCTGCTTTGTCCTCAGCTGACTCCTTTGTCTGGGGGTCCTGCTGCTGCTTGTGCCATGTGCAGCCCGTGCCAAGAGCTTTCCCAGGACAAAGACACGGCAATGAAACATCCCAGCGCATCCCGGCCCTGAAAAGCAGCTCAGCATCCCCGGCAGCGCCTCCCCGAGCTGCGCTGGACCCTCTGCCTCCCTCCTCCGGGCACAAACCCTTTGTCCCTGGCCCTGCTCCCGTCCCCTCCCCTGTAGGCACCTCATTACCCGTCGCACCACCTCCTCCCCGCCTATTAACACTCCTCTTGGCTTTTCACACCCCTAATATCACGGCTGTTTATCCACCGTTATATTATTTTTATTAAAGCAGCAGCTGGCTCCCTTTGTACCAGGTCTTGCAGATCTGCGTGAACCTTCGGAGCTAAAAGTAGGATTCCTCTCTCTGTTCTGGGGAGAAATTAGGCCTCAGGAACATGAGTTGGGCTGTCCAGCATCACTTTTGTACCCTAGAGGGCTCAGATTTGCAGTGTCCTGGTGTTTTAGGCCTGTGGCACCAGTGGCTTCCTGACGGACCCACACACTTTTGTGAGTTTGCTGCCAAGGCTTCAGTGTGTGAAATTCAGAGCAGCCCAGGACCTCCTTATTGCTCCTAGAGGAGTATTATTATTAATAACAATCATTTATTACTATTCTTTACTCTTCTTCTTCTTTATTGTACTTTGTTATTATTATTTAACAATGTAGGTTTCCTTTTGCTGCCACGTTCTTCTAAAAGTCCACTACAGGGCAGGTGATTTTCTTTAAGACATTTGTCTCCCCTGGTTCACAGTTAGGGATTTCCCACCCCTCCAGCCCTGTCCCTGCCCAGCTTTGCTCAGGGTGACTTCGAGGGGCCTCTGAACACAGAGGATTTTCTAAACTTATCATAATTACCACCACTTTGGTGCTAAATACCTTTTTTTTTCTTTTTTTTGCCATTGTGCTATGTGAATTCACAGGTTTTTCCTATGCCCTTCCCACGTCTGCTTTCTGCCCAGTGAGCAGCTACAGGTGTGCATCACAAAAACAGTTGGAAATGGGATTTTTGTGACTGTTCAATGTCCACGACGTAATTGTCTTGGATAAACTTGTGAATTTGCTGATGTTTCAGGCAATTATTGGAGTTTTAAGAGGTGTTTTATCAACCTTCACATCACTGATAAAGATCAGGAAGGACTCATGGGAGTACTGGGGAGGGGATGAAGTTTGGTTGCTGACATCAATGGTTTCTATACATAAAAAATGTATAAAACCTCATTGTCTCTAGAACTGACACTCTGTACATTAGGTGGGGAGCATTAAGGGTGATGCATTTTGAGGAGCAGGATCCTGACCTACATTTCCCCACTGGAACTTGCCCACGGGTATTCCCACTTTTCACCCTACCTTGAGGTTCAATATATTCCATTTCTTGCCATCTGCTTTCAAGGTTTACGTAGACTTGAGCTTTACTTAATTAATATTTTAAGCCTGCCCCTCTGCCTTGATGAGGAAAGGCTCCTTTCCAAAAGCTGCAAATGGGCTACTTTTATTTGAAATTGCATCTGAACAAAGGGCTCAGCACAGATTTATCTCTTGTGTTTGCAAAGCTTTTTCTAGCTCTCCATCAACTTTGGAATAAAGGGTCTATCCATTAAATTTAATTCATCAAAGTTGCCTGCCTATGGCAGCAGCTCTGTTGCCCTGCCTGCCCTTTCAGAGCATTTCCTCCTGAAACCAGTGAGATATTTACTCACATTTGAGCAACCCTTTGAAAATGGCCATTATCAGGATATATCATTATGGGTGAAGTATCCCGAGTTTAATCTGCCCGTTGAAATTTACTTCATGTAACAACACAGTGTGTGCCCTGTAAATAACACGCTGCATCTCAGGAAATGAAAGATGTTTTGAATAAATAAATAATGGCTTGCTGACTACTGAGGCTCCTGGCTTTGGTAATGTACTGTGGAAGAGAAAGTAAATAGAAATCTCCTTCTGGGCATTTCCAAACATCAAAATGCCCTCTGTGTTTTGTTGTGGTTAAACACACAACCCCAGCAGAAGCCCGGAGCCCCCTGTTTGGGTGGCCTTGCAAATGAAAATCACTGATTTTGCTGTAATCAGAGTTTCTGTGAGGGAGCAGAAGGTGTTGCTGGACGTAGGGGATTTTTTAATGAAAAGCTCTGGCAATGCAAGGGATGTGCCTAAAACCTGGTGGTGTCTGGTTTAATGATGACTGGTTGTGCCTGAGGGGGTGTGTGGTGTTGGGGGGCTGCGGGTGAGCTTTGGGAGATGATGTTTGCTGCTGGAATTTTAGATGCCGTGCTGTGCAGTGACCACCTGATGATGTGTTGAGCCTTGGGACTCAAGGTGAACCTGGCCCAGGGTCTAATCCAACCCTTGGATGTACCATGGAGCTTGAGGGAGCAGGGAAGTCCTCAGGAGCAGGCAGGCGGTAGATGGAGATCGTTGGCCATCCTTGTAAATCCATCTCAGAGCTCACCGTTAACTTGGTTTTAGCAGAAGAGTTGGGTTTGTGGAAGGAATAGCCTGGAAACTGTGATTCCTGGTGGGTTTGGGATGGTGTTTAGCTCAGCTTGAGGTGGCCAGCTTGGGTGGAGATCAGCACTATCCACGAAGAAACACAACACTCCCCACCCAGACCCAACCGAGACACGACCGGTTTGGAAATCCCATCGCTGAATCATTTTCACCAACTCTGGCCTAGGTAAAAGACAGAAATCTATCAAATGTTGTGCAGATTAACTTATCACCCAGTTAAATGGGCTGTCAGTCTGGGCTGCCTGTGCTTGGCAGGGTGAATTCAAATGCATGCAAATTTCCCTGGTGGCTGACGAGCGACGATGGTGGAGCTGTCAACTGATGACATGTGAAAATACATTAACATTGTTTAAAATATATTTGAAAGGGATAGCTCATATTTTGATAACATTTTCACAGGCAAATGATTTGTATGAGATCTGAAACACTGACCACATAATTTACGCCGGGAGGATTTTTTTTTAATTTTTTTTTTTCCTAATAGCAACCCTTCAGATATGTTTTGTGCTTAGAGGAAGCCCCCAAACAATTAACAATTACCACACAAACCCGTTCGAGTCCCACGTGCCACCATTGTATGGAGTCACTGTTCCAATAGCCTCACTTGTCACTTCCACTTGATCTTTCCAAAAGTGATTAGAAACTTCAAAAGAACCAATTACACAGGCCATTGTGTTAGAGACCTGACACTCTCTTTATTTTTAAAGCCTCCTTCTCCTCCCTGCGTTTGGACTCACCGTCTTTAATTTCTCCTATTTGCAAGACGGATTTCTTCACTTAACGGCGACGTCAGGAAGCAGAAATGCTAAAAGCTCCACAGCCCTTTCAGTCATTCTTTCAGGGCTTAGAGACTTGTTAACCAGGCCCTCCATCAGGACACTGAGGAGCCACGTGGCTTGTGATGGTCACTCCCTGTGTCCCCAGTTCCACCGGTGGCCATTTGGAAAAGCAGCCTTGAAAGGCAGAAGAAAGATGCAGGAAAAGGTCACAGGATGGGAACAAGTGTTGACTGAGCTGTGTGATAAGAAAAACATCTGAAGCCTGTGATTCAAGATCCAGCCTTTAGTCTTGAATCTTCAGGGGTGAAAGGGGAGAACTTAGCGCAGTCTAAAAACAGCAGATCTCACAGTTCAGCAGTCAACCATGGCGTCTGATACATGAAAAAAATTACTTATGCTGTCAGCTTCCATTATTTACATGATCTTTCTGTGGTTGAGTCGTGGCTGTGGATGTGCAATTCAGCTAGAAAAATTGTGTATTTACACAGATGGGTGCTGGCATGTGACCAGGGCTTGAGCAGAATGCGTGGTTAGAGGTAGAAATCAAATACAGGCAGCGGTGGATGGGTTTTTGAGGGGTTTGGTTACAAGGTGCAAATGTTTGCAGGTATGAAGGGCTCTCTGGGAAATGGTGATTCCTAGGAAAAGGGAGGTGGTGTGGACGGGTTTGGGGGCGTTTGCTCTCCTTGGCTTCCTGGGGTGTCTGCACTCTGTTTCAAACAGGGGCACCTCTGCCTCTGGTTTTATTTGGAAATTCCTAGCAGGGAGAAACATGCTGTCAGTACAGCCAGAAAAGTCTGTCAATAAGACTAAATAGTGGTAATAATAATAGTGGAAGTTGACTGAAAGGGTGTAAATGTACTGCCTAGGATGAGGGAGAAGAGACCTGGTGGTGCTCGTTCACAGAAGGATCTTCTGATGAGGGAGAGACAGAGGACAGGACTGAGGTGGTTTCCTTTCTCATTCCCTTCTTTCTGTGGATCGTACATGGGAGTAAACTGCTTCCACCTAGACCGTAATTAAATCACTGGGCATTTATCAGTAAAATTATTTTCATCTGTGCCTTACAGTGGTGTGTTTGTGCACTCTGGGGCACAACTGCTTCCCTTAGAATCCTTTCAGAACGAAAATCTAGGGATGAGCTGCAATCCCTAACCTTTCCAGGGACTGTAGGACACTGTCACTAATCCCTCCCTCCCTCCCCTCCCTCCATTCCTGGGATTTTCCTCTTGAACACCCTCATGTCCATGTGCAGATGGGCTGTAAAACACTTCAGCCATGTGCTGACTTGGTTTCTTCTGAGAAGTTTGCAGAGAGGGAATCCTCAACCCTGGCAACCTGAACCTAGAGCAGGTGCAGGTGATGGGAAAACTTTCCAGGTTTCCAACTGGAAGGGAGACTGTAAAAAAACTCTTCATCAAGTTTGGAATTTTACTGGGGTTGTTTGGATATGGAGTAGTGAGGTGAGATTTTTGCCACTGGTGTGAAGTGACATCTTTGCTGAACTTTCAGTTTAAGTAGAAATCTCTGACCAGCTTTTGACCTCTAAGGTTCAAACACCGGCCATGTGTCAGGAGCACAGACCTCAGTGCTGCAGGGCACAGGTAATGGAGGGAAAAGGGATGAGGGGAGGGAAAGAAGGAACAGGGGGCCGGGGCCAGGCCATCAGAGAGACTGCCAAGAAGGGTAACAGGTCCTCTGCTGACATTAGCGGCCAGTGGTTAACTTGGAACAACATGTATTTCACATTAAAACAGTATAAAATATTTGTAGGTGTGTTTGTGCCTTCTTTGAGGGTGTGACTCTCCCTCCCTCAAGGAGGAGAAGTGTCCTCGTGGGTTGCCAGGTATTTAACACGTGGAAAGTTGGTACATAAAACCCATTTAACTTGTTAGTGAATCAATTGCATCTCCCTCGGTGGTGGTGAGATGTGCAAACCCTTTCCCTCCAAATTGTTGTCTCTGCAGTTTCCCTCTGCTGCTCCTAGCCTGGTTCAACTTCATCCAATTGTATAAACTTGGGGGGAAAAAGAGACTTTTGCCCACATGGAGACATTTCCTTATGAGAAAGAAAATAAAAGCACGTAGTTGTTGTACTCCTAAGGAAGGCAGTGAGCTCAGTTTTTCCCAGAGGGAATTCAGTCAGTAAATTCAGTTCTTGTGTTGAGGGGAAAGCCCCCATTTGCCAGCCCAGTGTCACTTTGAACAACCCAGAGGTTTCTGATCGCAGAGGCGCTTCCCAGAAAGAGTGAAATAGCAGCAGAAGCCCAAGAAATTGAAGAAGGGAAACCGAAAGCCTCAAGTTTGAGCAGGGCAGCGCTGTCAGCACATCCCTGCCGGGAGCTGTACGTGAGCAAGGCAGGGGAGCGACAGGGAGGGACAAAGCTGCCCCCGCCTCCTTCCGTGCACCCCTGCTAATTGCTTTTCCCAGCGATGCCTTAAATTTAAATTTTTCTGTTCTGCTTTAGTGTGCAGCTCTCAGCTCCATATTCAGTGTTACTGAGCTCTCCTCCCAGGGCAGTCAGACACAACAATTCTCTCCAGCCCAACATTCCAGGACAATCCTTCCCAACCTCAGCAAACCCAAAAGCACCAACAACGTCAAAAAGAGGAGGCCGAGCAAGGAGGATGGAACTCCATCACTGGAAGTTCTGAATTGGGCAGTGAAGCTCCAGATGCCAATGGAGCAGAACTTCTCCAAGTGTGAAACCCCGTGGCCAGGCCCCTTTTCTGTGCCCATCTCGAGGCCCATCCTGGCAGGGCTGCAGCCGGGCTCTGCCATTGCCAGGCTGTGCCCTTGGAAGGCCTTGCCATAAATCCCTGCTTTATTCCTCTCGTTTTGTCCGGCCTCTGCTCCAGCTCACACTGATCAGGCATCACCAGTACAAGGCCAGTTCCACCCCTCTCTGGATGAATTACCCCTGTTTTGTGCAGCTGTGACTCAGGTCGTTGCGTTACTTTGGTTTTTGTCGCTTGTGTCCCCTCGCAGCCGTTGCAGCTCCAGGCGCTCCCTGTGCCGTGGGATTTGCTGTTCCCAGGTTCTTGGGGATCGCTGCTGCCAGCAGGAATGGCCACTTTTCCTCTGGGAAAAATTGGTTTCTTGGCCTAAGCCTGTCTCCAAAGTGCTCTCGGTGCTCCTGGGCTTTTCTTCTGTCCCCTCTCAGGAAGGAGGAGCTCGCTGGTGCGGGTAGAGAGGAGGTGGCATCGCTCTGCCACGGGCTCTGTGTGAAAATCAATATTTGTGCACCCATTCTGTCCCAAAACCAGCTCCTAGCTAGGACTGGATTATTTCAGGTTCCCCACGACCCTCACGGAATTGTTAGAGCTGGAAGAGACCTCTGGAAATCAAGACAGGGTCACCCCGAGCAGGTGACACAGGGATGTGTCCAGGTGGGGTGGGAATGTCTCCAGACAGGGAGATCCCACAGCTCTCAATCCTGCTGTGAAATCTGCATCCTTGGCTCAAACTTTTTTCTGCATCAGAACCCACCAACCCTTCTGTGGGAAGGTCTCAGTGAACTCTCACAACTTTGAGGACAAGTTGTTGTGGTTTTTGCTCATCAAACTCAGTGCCTGGCACAGCAAAGCCCAGATCCTGCCTAGGATGTTTCAAATGAACCACTCATTTTATTTAGACCACTCATTTTAATTAGAATTTTAACTAAATTCCTTGGCCAGGTATGGAAGTTTTGTTCTAATTGAATTTTTCCCCCCTCTTTTCCCCCTCTTGTTTTCTCCCTTCAAAATGATTATAGATAATAAAGAAGGATGCAATAGTCTTCGTTAAAAATGCATTTTGTACAATTGAAACTTAAGTGTCAGGTTTTTCTAGCAGTCTGTCAAATACTTGACAATTAAAATAACTGTTTTTTTAAAATTTAATGAGACACAGTAAGGACCAAATGCACAAGGACTTTGCTCCTACTTAGGATAAAATAGAAACATAACAAGTCCATTATATTTCCTTACAAAAATGTCCCATTTGTAAAATATGCTATAATCTATTTTTAATTAAACTAGTATATGCAATTTATTACCTGAGCTATATTTATTAATATTTAATATTTAATTTCAAATTAATTATCCAAGTGAAAGAGGACTCAGCTGGGCTGGAGAGACTCCCAGAACAGCAAGTGTCCTGCAGCAGCTGGAGGTAAACCTGGAATGTGCAGCTGTCCTGAACTTTGTGGGGATGATGGAAAAAAATATATACATCAGAAGCTGTGGGTGCAGTCACCTTCTTGTATGGAAGTGTGGAATCCCTGATGAATGCTTGGTGTTCATATATTCCTAATTTTGGGAGGTATTTTCACTGAATGAATCAGAGAATGGATCAGGTTGGAAGGGACCATTGGAGATTATCAAGTCCAACCTCCCTGCTCCAGCAGGGACATCCCAGAGCACCTTACTCAGGATTGGGTCCAGGTGGCTTTGAACATCTGTAGAGAAGGAGATTTTGGTGATATTTTATCTCAACATTGGTCTCTGTGACTCTGGGAGCATCCTGTGCATCAAGACCTGATCTCCCAAAGTTGCATCTTCCACCTCTGTCATGGGGAGTTTGCCCCTTTTCTGTGCTTTGGGAAATTCAGATTTAGGTTTCCACGAGACGGGATTTCCTCCTTCTCTCCTTTGCTTTGGTGAGCAGAGAAGAAGGTGCCACTCAGACATTTGAAGTGCGATCCCTCAGTCAGCACCCACCTTGTCACCCTGTGCCATTTTAGGCAAACCCAGGCAGATGGAAACCATGGAATGGTTTGGGTTGGAAGGGACCTCAAAGCCCATCCAGTGCCACCCCTGCCATGGGCAGGGACACCTCCCACTGTCCCAGGTCACTCCAAGTCCTGTCCAGCCTGGCCTTGGGCACTGCCAGGGATCCAGGGGCAGCCACAGCTTCTCTGGGCACCCTGTGCCAGGGCCTCCCCACCCTCACAGGCAAGGATTTTTCTCCTGTTATCCCATCTAAACCTACTGTTAGTCTGAAGCTATTCCCCCTTGTCCTGTCACAAGATGCTCTTGTAAAAAATCGCCCCACTGGGCCACATTTCCAGGGCTTTCTTCACTTTGAAACAGGCAGGGGGAGTAGCAGTTGTTTTATTATTTCTGAGTGCTTAGAGATCCCAAGTTTGGGAACTCTCTCCTGAAGGCATCTTTGGCTCTGTCCTGCCTCTGTTTCTCATGGCACACAACCACTTTTGTTGCCCTTATTCCATGTTTCACGACTTGGACAATCTTCTACCACAACAGGCTTCTGGTCTGGAGCACTTCAGGGCAAATCTCTTGAAGCACCTCTTATTTTTTCCTTTCAGTTTGCCATTTTTTCGGTTTCAGCACTTTGTGAACATGACTAAATAGATGCCTTGCTCTCAGCCATATATAATCTGACAGGAACTGCACCAACGGGGAGCTGTGGAAGTACAATGGAATACTTTCTAATTTACCCAGATAATTTGCAGAGACTGCCAGTCCTCTGTTGGTTTGAGCCAAACTTCAGTGTGGGTTGTTGTTTTGCTCTCTTTTCCTCAGGAATATAATTTTATATTAATTACACTGGGATTATCCGTAGGCATGTGTAAATTCCACAAGATTTGTTGAAAACAGCACCTTTCTGGGAAGGAAAAAGAGCAATCCACTGTGACAGAGCTCAGACAGTTGCAGTATTTTAATCAACATGGGTGTGCAAAACCAAAATAAAAACCGTAGGAATAGTGATTTTCTACACGCAATCTGTTTAGTTTGGGAAAACAAATGAAAAAGAGAAATAATTCAATGCTCAGTTGAATAATTGAACATCCTTCCTTCCCAGGATGCACAAGGTGGTTATACAAAAAACATTTGTTAAACAAAAGTGACCATTAATAATCCAAAGTTGTTCCCTTTTTGGCTGATTTTCATGCAGCCCCATCCCCGTCATAAAAGAGCTGTTAGAGGAAGCTTGTCTTTATTTATTAATTCAGACTGACTTCAGAAAGCTCTCCCCAAGCCAGCAGTGATGGCTTCTGACAGGCTCCTAATCTCTGCCTGCTGCTGCAGGAGCAGCACTGCAGCAGCTCCTCATTAGTCCTGGCACCGTGAGCCACAGCTCCGGGGTTCTGTGTCCCCCACCCTGGAGCCAGGCAGGCACGGGCACAGCTGGGCGCTCATCCCGGCCTCCTGGAGGTCACTGCTTGTCACTGGGTGGTGGCAGCGCCCTGGCTGTGTCCCGTGTCACACGCGGTGACCTCGGGGCTCTGCAGGAGCTCTGCAAAGCCAGTGATGGATGCTGTGCTCTGGTTGTCCAGAGAGGGGTGTGGAGAGAAGCTGGGGATGCCCGGGTTGGGGACAGCTCTGCCCCTGCACACTGAGAGGGTCGGAAAGGTTGTTAGAGTGGAATAGAATCCTGAAATGGTTTGGGTTGGGAGGGACCTTCATCACCATCTTGATCCGTGTCCTTCCACGGGCAGGGACACCTCCCACTGTCCCAGGCTGCTCCTGTCCAGCCTGGCCTTGGGCACTGCCAGGGATCCAGGGACAGCCACAGTTTCACTGGGCACCCTGTGCCAGGGCCTCCCCACCCTCACAGGGAAGGATTTCTTCCTAATATCCCATCTAAACCTTCCCTCCGTGAGTTAAAAGCTGCAATTTTGGTTGGAAGGGACCTACAACGCTCATGCAGCCCAACTGCTTGACCAGTTCAGGGCTGACCCAACCCTTCCCATCACCTGGGACAGAGGTATTGATGAAATCCCAGCGCTGAGCAGTGCCTGGAGCTCAGCACTGGGGACAAGTCAAGGTTTTAGATGCCAAACCTGCAGCAGGAGCTGTTTCAGTGCAATGTCCACCCAGGCCTTTATCAATATTGTCCGTGATACCATTGAAGCTGCAGCCAAATTCCTCCTTATTTGCAGTGGTGCAATTCCTTCTCCTTCCCTGGGCACACATCCCACTGTGCTCCCCAGACATGATGGGCTTGTCTGTCAAGGCCTGGCTTTATCAATCCCTGCTCTCCTGCTTTTCAACCAGGCTGGCCAGCTGGCTTCTCCAGAAATACTCATAAAATAAGCATGTTTTACCTGCTCAAATGATTCCTTAAAATAAGCTTGCTCGGTGTTGTGAATGCGTTTCTGCATCTCCCCTATGCTTATTTGTTCAATATTGGCGTTTTTGATATTTAAATCAGAGTAGAAGCATGTTTTTCTGTGGAATTAAATGCTTAAGATGCTGAGAGTGTTCAGGTCGTGGCTGGTGTGGCAGATACTTGATGTTGCCTTTAAGTAACTCAAGTGCAGGTCAGTGCTGTACTGTATTCACTTGACTCAATAGTTCCTCTGTGTTTAATTTTAAATATGCATTAGAGCTCAGTGGGATTTTTTTTTTTGTGTGGGAGATTACTTTGATTCTTGATTTTAAATTAATTTTATTTTTATTTTTTATTTTTAATTAATTAATTAAATTT
>WEKY01045516.1:73751-88920 GCA_013390045.1 Picathartes gymnocephalus | reverse complement strand
CCCCCCCCCCCCTCCCTTGAGCTGCTGAGGCGGCCTCATGGAAGAGAAACTAAATCGCTCTTCTCTTGCTTTGGGCTGTTTTTCATCACTTCTTCTGTGCTTCCTGACCCCAAAAAGCAGGCTTAAGTTGCTACATTCCTCCTCCTTCTCCATAGCCAGAGACACAGTTCTCCTCGTTTCAGCAGATGTGCCGAAGGTACTCTGCTCTCCCTCGGGCATAACTTCGAATTTCGGTAAATGCAAAGCTTGGATATAGTCCAGGAAATATTTTTTTTGTCTTGCAAAAGTGTTTTTTGTTTCGTTTTGTCCGAAAAGTAATTTATTTGAGCTTGAAGTGTTTGAAACATACTGCCTAAACTCTTCGAATTCCAGTGTTTTCTTAATTTTTTATGCTCTCACTGAGCTCCAGATGTTTTGCCACTGACCATCAGCTCTGGAAATAGGTAGCCAAGCAGGGAAATTATTATTCCTCTCAGCCTTATCTATACCAGAAGGCACAAGCAGTGACACTGAAAAAATGTCAATTAACCTGCACTGTTGCTTACCTCAGAGGCTTCTTTTTACCTGGAAACTTTTTTTTTTTTTTTGTGTGGAAAAATTTCCATATGTGTGCGTGTATGAGTCTGGGTGAGCACATGAGCAAAGCCATGGATATGCTGCTGGAAATCCTGCTGCCTTTGGTCAGCTTTAGAGGGAACTAAAGCCCAGCTGTGCTCACAGTCAGGAGAATTCAGCAGGGCTAACACACATAAAAGCAGACACGAGATCCTTCATGTCTCAGACCAAGCAGCAGGCGTGCTTTGGGTCTTGCAAAAAAATACTGGATTGATGTGAAGCTCTGTGATGGTGAAAATACGTGGGATTTCTGCCACCTGCCCTTTGCATCCATCCCGTATCCTTCTCAAGTCAGCTCATAACCGATTCTTCCCAAGGTTCCAGCTGCTTGGCATTTCTTTTGTAAAATAATTAATGATTATGGGGAACGGAGCTTAGGGATAGTCAAGCTTGGTCTTGGGCATTGGTGTGTACAGGCACTCGTGTGCACTCAGGGCTCAGTAGCAGTGTCAAAGGGGAAAAAAGATTAATTATATGGAGAAATATTAGGGAAAATAATTTAGAAAGAATATATAGGATATTTACACCTGCAGCTGTAGAAGGAGGATATAAGGAGGGTCAAAGGTGGCTCTGTATGGGGACAGGGCACAAGTTGGGACTAAGAGCTGTGCCAGAAGTTATCAGATTTGAGTTTGTTATGGGAACTGAGAGCACAGCTGTAGGAAACCTTGCTCCCTGCTCCAACTCTTCCAGCCCTCCCTGGGTGTGGTCTCTGGGAGCTGAGATGGACCTTTGGACCAGTCCAGGATGCCCAATCCCACGGGGTCCTTGTGCAATTGTGTTTAATTCTGGAAACATAGAATTGTTTAGGTTGGAGAAGCCCCCTGACATCACTGAGTCCAACTGTTATCCCAGCTCTGCCAACTCCATCCCTAAACTGTGCCCCTGTGTGCTTCAGTTCCCAATAAATGCCCAAAAGGCAGTAAATAAAAATATAAAAAAGGGGAAAATTGTGTATTTCGGGGCAACATTTCATGCACTGATGTTTTGAGGCCTTAGAAAGCCACATTGCCTGCCCTGGAAATGCTCATTCCCTGAGATGCATGGATCACTAAGATCCCAAACATTGCTTCCTCCACCATCAGAGTAAGCTGGGAAGAAGCTTCTGGTTCATCCCTGGTTTTAGAACTTGTGGAACAGACCAGGAAAGCTGCTGAGGGACTCACCAGAACAATCTGCTCCAGCTGGCTGCTTCCAAACTTGTGTCCCCTCCCAAGGACACAAGGACACCCCTCCCTTGAAGAGTCCCCTTCCAAGGTGACTCTGCCCTGACAGCCTGACCTTGCTGGATTTGGCTCATTTTGGGTCACTGTCCAAAAACTATGGCACGGGACAACTGGGCAGGGACTGGTTCACTGTGTCGTTGAATTTTTCATGCTTTGGGTTCCATGAGTGGATGTTTCCCAGGAAAGCATTTCCAGCAAAAAGCACCCAGAATCCTCTAATTTTACACCAAGGACAAGGTTCAGGAAAAGCTCTTATTTAAATGGTGTGAGTTGAATTATACTAAAATGAGCAGAAATAGTGATGATAGTGGTTTCTCCATTGCATTTTGTGCCTCGGTCCCAAGTCCCTGAGTGTGTCTGGTTATGGAAAGGATATTTTGAAGAGCAGGAACCTGGGCAGAGCCCCCACCTGCAGGGATAACAGGACAGGGGGCATCAGGACAACAGTGAGGAATTGGAAAGATGAGACCCAGCCCACAGGACTGTGTTGGAAGGTAGCACACAGATATATCACAATTACACTTCCCCGAGACTGGAAATGCTGGGTAATTGTCTTTCCCTGCCAGTGTGCTCAGGGCGCTTTACAACAATAAATTTCACCAGGAGTGCTGGAGAACAGAAAGCACAATAACAGGAAACCTGCTGCTCCAGGAATGCAAGGGAACAAAGCTTTCACGGAAAAACTGGGGCCTGGGTGTGGAGGGTGGTGGAGCCCAGGGTGCTGGCCCGAGGCTGGAGCTCCTGGCAGTGGGTATGGATGGGGAGAGGAGGCCGTGCCAGCCCCCAGCCCTCTGGAGCTCTGCCCACCCTTTGCCTCTGCAAAGTGGGAAAGCTCGGGGCTGAGCATTGATTTAGGGCAAGGACAAAGTCCTCTCTGCAGCCAAAACGAAATTGTGTGTCAATCAAAAAGGTGTGAGACAGGCTGTTGTTGACCTCTAGGGAGTATCAGAGGACAAAAATCCTTGGAAGGAAATTCAAAAAACAGCCTCCAGGGAAGCCAAGCTGTGCTGGAAGTGCTGCAGCACTGCGGTGCCAGGACCTCTGAGCATCCACACAGCCCTCCCTGGAAAGACACCTCTAATATTCCATCCTGTGGCTAGAAAACATCTTCATCTTGCTTCCTGAAAGGCAGCATGGGTTGAGATTTGAGAGATTTTGTGCCTGGATCATTGCAGACCCTCCTTTAGAGTCTGGGGAAATCCAGCTCCAGCCCTGCCTGGGAGAGGAGAGTGATCCTTTCTCTGCTCTCCCCTCTTTTCCCTCTCTTCTCTGTTTTCTCCACTCTCTTCT
Source organism: Picathartes gymnocephalus (assembly GCA_013390045.1). Taxonomy (NCBI): domain Eukaryota; kingdom Metazoa; phylum Chordata; class Aves; order Passeriformes; family Picathartidae; genus Picathartes; species Picathartes gymnocephalus. The sequence continues at coordinate 85,789 of WEKY01045516.1, read as the reverse complement.
CCCCCCTCTCCTCTCTGCAGAGGGTGGTGAGTGCAGATCCTTCCAGCAGGTGCCTGTTGTTTCTGAGGCTTGTCCTACAGCAGGACCTTGATCTCACTGGGGCCTTAATAATAGCAAGATACCAAAAATAATCAGAATATATTCCAAAGTGGACAGGAGAGGGTATTTGGCTCGTTTGCAATGGCCATTAGATAGCTGATACTTGCTGTGTTTGCTCTCTATGCTTCAGAGACATCCATAATTAGAACATATTTTTGTAACCCTATCTTGGAGGAGATTTGATTTTTAGGAAGGAAAAATGTCACTAAATCATTATTATTCATGTGACAAATCCTGAAGGGTAAATTTTTTTTAAACACCACCTCTATCAGTCTCTCCCATGTCACCTAACTTTTATGCAATAACACTGTTCCCTTAGAGATACCATATAAAATATCTCTCACTTCCCAATATTATTCATAGAATTCCCATTATAGAACATTGAAAACCCAGATTAGAAGAGTACAAGAATATTTTATGACCAGTTTGAAAATGCTGTTACTGCTGCAATAAATTAAGAAGTTAAATTACTCCCACATTGAGTATTGATATACTGTGCATGGCAGAAAAATTCCTTTGAAATATACTGTACAATACATATAGAGAAATTCCAGCCCCTTTGATGGCTGCCAGCAAAGGGGGTTGTGAGGACTTGGGGGTGGGGGATTGGGTTGCCAAGTTTGGTTTTTAAAGCAGCGAGTTGAGCAAAGGCACAATCAGAGCAGCAAAATTTTATACGGATAATTTGGGAATATTGGGATGTTGCATTTAATGGCCAAGTCCCTCATTCTTCTCACATTCTTTATGAACTCTATAGACAGGATATTTCCTGGGCCAGCAGACCCAATTTCCCATAATATGATTTTCTCTTGCTTATATCTGTGTGGACATTTATTTGTGGCCTTTACCTGACCACTATGGATGTGTGATGTGTACATGCCTCTTTTATATTAGGTTTTTTTTGGTTTTGTTTTTGTCTGAATGGTCAAATCTTTGACTGCCCAGGGAAAAGCAGAAAAAAATTAGGAATGTTGGATCCAATCTGGCTGATGGGATCTAATTGCTTTTAGATATAAAGATACTCAACTAATTAATTAAATTAACTTTTAAGCTTTATTTCTAGTTGTTTGCGTTATTGGAGTGGTGTAAAGCCACCAGAATGTGCCAGATAATTTTGATGCAGGAATTTATGTGCACAAATTGTCTTTTTTTTCCTGCTTACACAGCGTCAATTGCGAGGCATTGCACAGGGAACTGCGCTTATACAAAGTGGTTGTTACAGCTTCAGGTAAGAGCTGATCTTTCTCATAAATTTCCCTGTGTTGTCTGCTGGGCAAAAAACCCCATTTTGTTAAGGAAAATAATTGGAGAGATTTGCCTGCTAGACCAGATTGGCAACCAAACCACCTATTTTGCAAAAAATGTAACAAAAGGGCCCTTTTGCACATTTTGCTGAGGAATCCAAAGAGCTGCTGCAGCACCGGCAGCGTAAGCAGCTTATTGGGGTTTGCCAAAAACACAGCAAATCCAGGCCTTGAGTTTACAATAATAATTACAGTGTGTTCTGCTGATTGCAATATTCTGGCCCAACAGGGCTTGTTTAACTAAGCTGTCCCTGGAATCGAGTACCTACAAGTAATGTGATCTATTTATTAATGAGTGCTTTTTACGGGAGCATCCGTTCTGGGCTCCCTCATTATTCCACAAACGGGGAACGAGCTTCCAGCAAGAGTCATTTATATAAAACACAGCAGAGGAGTTATTTAAGAACAACACAAACCTCGATTAAGCCCTGGTGTATGTTTCCAAAGGTTATTCTTGGAGGATTTTCCCTCCCAAGAAAAGCCAGGCAATGAAGGGTAGAAGCCGAGCAGAATGTTTTTCCCTAGATGCGCCAAAAAAATTCACTCAAAGATCAGCAGCAGCTTTCTGCAAATCCCCGAGCTTAGGCGTGCTTGGCGGACCCTTGACTTTTCCGTGGAGCTGGTTCTTCTCAGATTAAGCCCAGCCCAACCAGGGAACGGCTGAAACCCACGCGGATCCGGCGCCGATCCGCGGCCCGAGCGCTGCCCACAGCGCCTTATCTCCGTGTATAATCATGTAGCAGATCATGTATTCATTTGTATCATTAAATAAAGACTAACAGAGCTGTAGACCCAGCCGAGCAGAAGGGATGCTCAGAGGATCATGGGTTCCCGGCATGCCCGCTCCCCTCGGAAAGGCGCTGACTCACTCCCCGAGCAATCAGCGTTGTGTGCCATTACAAATGGGCTGGTTAATAGGCCTGCATCCATTATCATTAGTGCATCTCAGCACGCAGGTACATGATGGGGCCTGCCAGCGCATTTGCTCCAGCTCACTGAGCCAGGGGCCATGCTCCACTGCAAATGAGGATGAGGAACACCTGCTCCAGGGTTTTTCGGCAGACCGGAGTCATCCTTCACATCTCATGCAACACTTGTTCTGTCAGAATGCAATGCTGGCACCGGCCGGAGCGGGGCTGTGCCAGGCGTCCGACTAAAGATTAGACACTTCCCTCTGGTCTCCTGCACAAATTCAGCTTTGAAAATTTTTTTTTTCTTTTTTCTTTTTTTTTTTTTTTTTTCCCAAAGAAAGCTTTTAAAAATTTATCAAGTCCGTATTAGGCATTCAGTCATTATGTTAAGGGTTTAAAAATAAAGATGAAAAAAAAGAGAGAAACTTTGCTTCAGAAATTAACTTTTTTTTTGGCAATTAGAACGGCAGCATAAAATATTTATTGGGTCTGATAATTTTATTCACAGTGCTGAGTGCTGGCTGTTTGGATATGTTTTTTGAGAGAGGTTTTAGTTTTGGAAAATAGATTTTTTTCCATCCCTATTTTTCTTTCTGGCCTTCTGCAACTATTCCCAGTGTTTGTGGGATTTTCTTTTTAATTGTCTGCACCAGGTGACCTGAGATGTGATATTGGACAGTAACCAAAAGGGGGAAAATATGACAAAATATTGCCTTTCCAGGCACATGCCTTTCCATGCGGAGGCCTCTGCTCTGGCTGCCCTCCAGAGCCAGGACAAAGGCTTTCCTCATCCTGCTCCAAAAGGCACAACACTCGCTGCCAGCCCCAGGCTCGTTTGTTTGAGGCGCTGGAAACCAAAATGAAGGGAGAAAAAACAGTTGGAATTTGAAGAAGCTGCTCTTGAGGTTTGTAATTTACACTGAAGGGCACAGTGAAGGTGGCAGCGTGTCCTTCCCATCTCCCTGTCCTGTGTAATGGGGATTTTATGGGCACTGCAGGCTTCCAAAGCTTCTCAGTCCTTAAAAAAAGGAATCCTGCAAGTGTGACCAGCTGGGAGACGCTGTCGGGCTCATGCACGTCCCCTCATCCCAATGGATCACTTCCGACTGGGACGAGTCTTCCAAATCCCTCCCTGGGGAAGGCACTTGATGTCCTCCAGTGCCACTTCCCTGGTGAATGAGGAATCAGCTTCTGAATCAGGGGCAGGGGGACACTCCCTGCCATGTCCTGCCCCTGGCACAAATGCAGCACCCACATCCACTCCTTGACCAGGGTCCTCTTTGTCTCCCAGGAAAGCAGAAGGAATGGGAGTTGCTGCTTCTCCAAAATTCAGGTAAGAAAACCTGCCTCTGGCCTTGGAACAAGAAACTCTTGAAAATTCCTGTTTGCTTTTCATGCTTTTCTTTTTTCAAGAGTTATTCCTTCACCGCCTTCCCCAGTCTTCCCCGAAGAGGCTTTTGGTTCTGCTTCCAGGGCCTCCAAGAAAATGACAACTATTTCAGGAGGAAGCCTCATCTGGTGGAATCCAGGTTTCCACAGCAATAAAATGATGCTGGAAGCTACAGATCTGCTGGTTTGGTGCTCTGCCAGGAAAGGGGAGTCCTCACTTTGTACTTCAGGATCCCAAGCCTTTGCTTTATGCCCAAGCACTACAAAAAAATGCTTCCCAGGATCCATCCTTTTAACCATTATGAGCTTTGATGCTCAAATGGAATCTTGGAGTCTCGTTCCTCAAGGTGCTTCTTGGTCCCTCTTGGGTTTGGGTTCCTTTTTTGTGATTTGATGAAAAAAAAATGTTGCAGGAAGCACCGATGTGAATGATGTGGATTAGAGATTTGTGTTAAACTTCCGAGGTTTTCTGTATTTTCCATGCTATTACACTGAAATATTCTTGTTTCTTCTTTTATTCTGGTTACCTCAGAAGGTGTTTAGGGCTGTGCTCACCAAATGCCCTTGGACTTCTGTTGGGAATGTCCCTGCCTTCCCCAGGGGATCGAGGGCTGGTCATTGACAACTCAGTATCAGATAGAAAAAAGTGTAAAGGTTTCACTTTGTATAAATTTTAAGGGAGATAGAGATAGAAAATCTTCGTCTTTTGAAAGGCAATTGTGACATTTTTTGATCTGTGACATAGTTCAGCAAATCCAAAAAGGAAAGAGTTGTCCTGTGAGGGGGGAGGGAGCATCCATCCACCCAGGGCTGTTGGGAAGTGATGAGAGCTGAGGGAAAAATGTAAAAACTGACAAAATACAGAGAAATCTCACACATTGCAATGGGAACTTTGGGAAGAAAAATAATTCCAGTTACATTATACAGACAGTTAAATTCGTTTTTACCCTTTTCCTTGTTTAAAGCAAATTTCCAGGTCTGTGCCTTTTGAAGAATTTGGGTTTGATGGGACTTTTGCTCAGTGCCTTAATTTTAATTTCTATTCATCCACTGAGAGCTGCTCAAAGTTGATGTTGCTGCAACACTGGAAAAAAGGGGTGCTGGGAAGGGCAATTTTCCACTCATCCAGGTCTGAAAATCCTGAGGAAAAGCTGTTCAGAGGGATGACAGTAATGCAGAATAAGGATGTGGATGGTTGATGCAGGGGATATTTTAATTAGAAGCATGAGTAGGAAAATTAGGGTTTGGGCTGGACTTTTCAAGGAGTAACTCTAGAAGAATGTCTGGAAGACCCTAGAGGAAGCAATCCCTTGGGATCAGTCTGTAAGTCTGGGTTTGGGAAAGGCAGAGTCAGGCAATGAGAGACAAGCCTGGTAATTGTCTGGGGATGCTAAAAATTCTTGGTTTTCTTCTGTTACAACAGAAATAAACAATATCTTCCTGTTGTGGTTTTTTGGTTTTTTTTTTCCCATTCCATAGGGAGTGCTGGATACCTACTGGGACTCTTATCCCACACTGCAGGGAAGAGCTCCAGAGGGAAATATGGAATATTATTATTGGCTTGGAGTGCAGTGCTGCACCCTCGGTGCTCGGGAAGTTTCTTACGCAGCACCCCAAACTCCAGGCGTAGGCACCACTCTGGGTCTCAGCACCCTTCAAAACATCACCTTTCAGAGTTAATTATGCAACATGAACAATAAATATTTAAAGTATATCAGATGTAAAATTTTTTTTTAAGCAAAGCCTTGAAGCTCAGGGTGTGTTTACATGCTTTGCTGACTGAACAGACCTCCATATGTGTTTGTAAAATCCCAATCCCATCAGGGTGTCAAGCAAACCACACCTCTGCCCAAATTCCATACACTTTAAATACATGGATGATGCTGGATGTAGCTGCTAGCCGGAGAAAGGGCTGAATCCAATTTGGAAATTCCAAGTTTATGTAATTCCTAACCTCGTTTTTTGTGTTGTGCTGCAGCCTTGCCCTGTGATGACCCATCCCTTCATCCCAGTGGTGGAATGGCTGCATCCAGATGTGCCAGGGAGCCCTGAGCCCATGATGTGACAGCCCAACCACACTTTGAAATCACTTCTCTGGAGGTGAGAGGCTCATGCATTAACTCACTTGTGCTGCTACATTTTTAAAGCACTTCTTTTAATATTGAAAATAAAAAAAAAATCCCATATTTGGGGAAAATAAAACAATTAAAGCATCATGGATTGAAACAGATGGTGCTGACAGAAATTCAAATACAAAGAGGAGTTGGATTGGGTATATTTTGGTTTATTTTGGGGTGAGGCTGTTCAGCATCCTGATGTTTTGAGGTGCTGGGGGTTGGATGCCAGGGCACTACCCCACTCCCAGTACAAGAACACAACATATCTTCATCCCCAAAAAGCCAAACTGAGGTTTTGGCTGAAGGAACACGTTGTATGTGATATTTGGCTGGTTAACCACTGGTTCCTCAGCTATTTTCCTGCACTTTCTCTCCTCCCTCCCCCACAATTAGATGGCTTAAGTACAGACTGCAATATTTAATACCAGATTTCAACATTCTGCTCAGATTTTTCTATCACCTGTGGCTGGATGCTGTGATGCTGAAATATGGGGAGGGGATCACGGGGCACTTTTCCTAATTGTGGAACAAGCTGGGATGCACCACCACCTCCTGCCCATGGCTTGGCCAGCTCACCTGGTGCTGCCTCACTTTTCCTAAGGGAATTTTCCCTGTGCAGGGCCCTGGTTATGTGAAGTACATGGGTGGAGACAGGTCTGAGACAAGGAAACTCTTATTTATACATGTGGCCTCGTCAGGATTTGTGTCAAAGTCTCTGGAGATGCCCTCCAGCTTCCTTAAATTTCATTTTTTAATAATGAAGATAATTTTGAGTTTTACAAGCCCAGAAATGTCTAAAACTAATAAACATTTTATACACGTGTCAAAAGATGCTTAAAAAGCAGCCAAACCATGGATTTTTTAACAACTGAGGAGGGATAACAACGAAAAAATCCACAACACACTCCTTGTTTGCCAAGTTCCTGCAGCCTGAGCAAATTTTTAGAGATGAGTTATAAACCCCAGATTAATGGGCCTTTAATGGAAGGGCTGACACTTCCTAAAGCTGGAGTAGCCCTACAACAACCCCACATCCCAGTGCTGACCCCATCCCTCCTTCCCAGCGAGGGAATAACGCAGCGCTCGAGGGAATTAACGCACGGAGGGGCTCCCGAGTGTTCTCTGCCTCCTTTCTTCTGCCAGCTTGCAGGGCAGGGATTTGGCAGGAGGAGATGGCAGCCTGGCAGCTCGTGGGGAAACAAAAGGAGCAGCTATCAGTGCAAAACGGAGTGGCCTCGGTGGCTGGTGGCCACCCAGCCCCGCTGGCCCCTGCTTCAAACACAGAGCGCTGGGTTTATGGCGGGGCTTGGGAGGAAAGGCTCTTCCAGCCGCCATCCGAGGGCTGGCCTTATCTCCCGTTGGAAAATGCCACTCATGGATTCTTTGATGGTTTTTAGGGAGGTGTTTGCATCAAATGGACGGAGTGGTTTGGTTTCCTGGCATTACTTTGTCCTAAAAAGATGGATTTGGAGCGGTGTCTGTGCTCAGAGGTACAGCTCCTCTGCGAGGTGTGCGTGGGGATGGATGGCAGCACAGAAGTGAAGCCCGGCTGGTACACTTTAAAGCAGCTGGCTCACTTTTATCACCAGCTTGGCCATAAAGCATCCCATTTTAATAATCAAATTAGAGCCGAGGCAAACCTGTACAGGTGAGAGGAAATCTGTGAGTGTGATCAAAACCACGTTTCTGATTCAGGACGAAATCGCAGGCTACAGGGAGGTACATCTGTAAATTATACAGGAAGCTTTCTTCAACAACTGATTCACCCTGACAGTTTTACTGGAGTATATGAAAATTAGTATTAAAGATGTGATATGTAGGCTTCTTTCCAGGAATTCCAATCTGGTTTCAATAAAATGAAAACACTGATTGGAAGTGAAGTTGCCTTCCGGTTTTGCCTTTGGCTATTATGTGTTCATTCGTGAAATGACTGAATTCCACAACTACTTTTAATATTCACCTTTTGAGTTCATCTCCCGTGCTGGACACATTGGAATGATTAAAATAGCACCGACTCCTGAAGCCAGATTCTCTTTAATTTGAAACAGCCTGGGTGCTGAGGACGAAAAAAAATATTAAAAAAAAATGAATGCTCTGTTAAGTCCATCCTTTCTTAGCATCAAGTTGCTTCAATGCCTGTTTAGGGTGGAATACTAATAAAGAAGTGGATGAAACATCCCTGAATAACTGTGAAAGAGGCACAGTTCTGTACTCCCTGTCCCTCCAGGTTGCTGCTCCTGGTGGTGTCTGCTGGCTGAAAGGTTTTTGTGCTCCGATGCTCCGGGTCTCTCCGTGCTTTGGCAGCCACCCGGCCCTGCACATCAGTGCCACAGTGTGCTCAGCTCCTGCCAGGGACAGAGCCTGGCAAAAGGGGTGCAGAGAGGAGATTTGGGGCCAGCAGATGTAAATATTTAAGATATCTGAGGCTTTGCAATACAAACTGTTGCGTTCCAGCTTATTGTTCCAAAGGGCTTTTGCAGGCTGGACCTGCGGGAGCTCTGTGCCAGATGAGCAGACCAGCTTCTTGCAGAGCATGAGTGATTTTATGTGTTGAGGAGCTCATAAAGGAAGCCAAATTCCCTTGGATTTGCTAACACCTTCCAGACTAAGCTCGGTGTTTTGAGGCCATATTGTCCTGGAAATGGAAAAAAACTGGATCTGCTGTTTTTAGGGAAGAGTTGCCTGGAGGAGCCGTGGGGCAGAGCTCAGCGTGGCACCCCGGGTGTTCACCTGGGCTGCCATCACTTAATGGTAGTGGTTTAAAAAAATTAAATTTCCTTCATTATTTCGTGTGGAAAAGCTGGTGCTTGTACTGGTGGCAGTGACCCCCTCATAGAGCTCCCCCAGGGCCTGTGTTTGCTGGGGTAAAACCCCACTCCTTGCACCCCATGGTGCTGTCTGTGCAGTGTCCTCCCTGCTCTGGGGTTGAGGGAACCTTTGATACCCTGTTCTCAGGGCATTTAAGGGGATATTTTCTCCTCAGCACCACTGGAGGTCCCAACCCCGGGATCCACCACAGCTGACCTGAGCTGCTGCAGACTAAAAGGACATCTATAATAAAAAGTAATATTAAAAACTTTAGCACCTCTGTGAACAAAGGAAAGCCCAGGGAAGTAATTTCAGCCTCTGTATTCAGTCACCTCTCTGGCAACCTCTGCAATGAGTATTCTGGCAAGTTATCTCGCTGAGGGAGAGCCTGACTTTCTGCAGTTGTCCAAGGCAATCTTTGATTAAATTTTGGATGCTGTTACTTAGACACCCGCTCCTGATGCACTTACCATATTTTGCAAAGAGAAGGTCTCTGTGAATTGAAAATTTCTGGTTATGTGCATTCAAGGTCATGCATAAAACAGCATCTAGGATCATGGAAAGTTGAGGAATTTAATCAAAATGCTGTTCTATAGTTTGGTGTGTTTCGTAGGATTAGCAGGGGCACCAATAATGCTGTCAATGCAGAGCTCATTTGGACACTTGTGAATTATTGTGCTGCAGAGCAAACCTCAGCACAGCCTAAATCAACAGTTTTCCACAGTGCTGTTGGCAACAGAAGTTCCTGATGGCTCCTCTTCCACACTGGAGAGGGACAAAATTGCAGTGGGAGGTTGTTTGGGGGGAAAAAAAGCAGTTGCAGGCTTTGGGATATCTGACTCTATTTTCGAGCTTCCCCAGAAAGAGGTAGAACAGCAGCCCTATACCAATTTAGGAGTTTGTCACTTCCAGCTGGAGTTAAAGAGCTCAGTATTTTAAAAAAGAGCGAACTCCACTCAGCAAATCTTCAGGAGCTCCCTCTGGCTTCAGGTGGCTGCTCCACACCTGCGTCCCAAAGCCAAGCCCCTGGGAGTCCTCCAAGGAGTGGTGGGTGAGGGTCAGTGATGGGAGGGATGGCTGGAGGGTCTGAGACACCTTCCCTGGGGGAATTCTCTAATCCAAGGCCGCCGGGGCTGCACTCAGCACGTGGCAGAGGTAGGGGACGTCTGAGTGATGCTCTGCAAAGTCCTTCTTCCCTTTTGGTGGCTTTTTTTGAGACAGGAGATTGGATGGGAGATAAAGGGGTTTTCTTAGGTACCAGTAAAAAAAATAAAATTCTGTCCTGTTGTATTTTGTGGAATTGAATGCAGCCCATAATACTTTTTCACCTTTGTTTTCTCCTTAGGTGTCCTAGACAACTCTGAGTAGACTGCAAGGTGCCCTTAATGCACTGATGTAATGGAACTGGGATTGCTGGATCACCCTGAAAAAATTCAGAGTACTGAGGTACCCAGGGCTTTTTTCCTCCTTTGAAAAGTCTGATTCTGTAATTATTAGAGAATGAATTATATTTGATGTATATGTTAGTATTTATATCAATATTTAATGTGTGTATTAAATACATAGCTGGCCTTAGCCATGAATATATTAATGACTTTAAGTCCAAACATTCTCCTTTTTCCCCAAAAGAAACCAATTTTTTTTGTTTGATTTAACCTTATAGTATTTTCCTAAATGATGTAGGTGTTTTTACCAGCTTCAGTATTCTCCAAACATTCTCTGCTCTCCTTCTTTTGAATTTCAGGAACTGATTCAATGATCTCAGAGCTCAGTGTGGTGATTACATAGCCTTGCCTTATCTTCCTGTTTTCATTAGCAAATTTTTGAAGTCGTTTATTATAAGCTTGTTGTTTATTAAATTTTTTATTATAAACTTTTTTTTTTTTAAATGGGTAAACAGTCCAAATATTTTTAAATGAAACACACATTGTCTTGCTAAAAAATGACATAAAATTTATCCAAGCCAAGCGTGGGTTCTTCCTTAAGGAGCGGGTGCAAAGGATGGATTTGCAGAAGGGTTTTCATTGCTTTCCATGGTGCTGCCTCAAATTGGCAGTGGCTGTCAGGTGAAATGAGAAATGCAACCTAAAGAGAGTGGGGCTGGGGCCGTGGAGCTGCAGCCCAGCCCCGCTCCACACCTCTCCCTTCCCCTCAACGCTCCTTCAAGCTGCTCCCAGTCTTCAGCATCTCCCCCCCAAATCTTGCATCCCTCCCCCACAAACACCGCTAACTACTAACTCATAAAACATATCAGCTGGGTTTATTACTTTTAACCATCTTTCCAATTGTGCTATAAAATAAAGGCAGATGCCATTTTAAGATCTTATTATTATCAAGGGCCAACTCCTCCAGCAGCACCTGCTTAGCAGCAATCTGCTTGTTTATAGTCCCTTTTTTATAGGTGACAGTTTAAGGTGGCTGTTCTCCTGTTACAAAGAGTACTTTTTAATGTGGCAGAAGTGGCACGCACAGTAGGTGAGCTCCTTTCTTTCATCCAGTGATATTGAGACGGGGTCGCAGGTTCACCTGTGATTTTTGCTTGACAGCTTCGCCACACACATCAGGCTCTGCCAAATGCTCCGCCATTAATTTATGATTTAAAGTAATTAACTTTTGCTGATTAAAGTAATTATTTCAAGTGCATTGCACTCAGGCCCAAATGATGCTCACAGCCCCCTCTCCAGTTTGAGCTAGCAGCATGCCAAGTGCTTAAAAGCTGCACCAGGGAGCTCGCGGTGGCTTCTGCCAGTCTAACAGATCTGCCATGTTTATGGCTGACTTGTACTAACTGCTCATTTTAATGCTGAATCCTGGCAGAACATTGACACAGTGTGAAACCTTCATCCGGTAAACAAGACAAGCTTCAAATTGGTGACATCGATGACAGTGAAAACTGTTTAAATGAATCTTGCCTCCAGCCTTCCAGAGGTATTGTGTTTTTGAGCGCTGCTCCTTCTCCAGATTGGCTGTTAAACAATTTACAGCTTTATCCAGCCTCTGCCTTTAGCATTATGCAGGTGCAAAATTCAGGCTCCTTCGCTGGATAGGAGGCTAAAAAAATATCTCTGACCTCCCCCCCACCCCCGGCCTCAGAAAACCCCGCCCAGACCCCACCAAACCCTTTTAAAGTGGCTTCAGAGAGAAACGTGCAGAAGGAGTTTCCTTTGAAAATAAATCTGCCCTTTTGAAAGCGTTGGAAGCTGCCTGGCATGTCCCGAAGTTAACATGTTTTGTGTGGGAGCCAACGTTGGCTGGTTTATTGTGCCTTCCCTGCGCAGGAGAAGGACGCACAGCGGAACACCGGGCGGGATCGCGTGGAATTCTGCCAGCGTCGGGCACCGTGGCGATGAGCTTTGTCTTACTGGCACCAAATGTTCCTAAAACTTACCTTTAGGGTTGTGTTATTTTTT
>WEKY01045516.1:53616-73714 GCA_013390045.1 Picathartes gymnocephalus | reverse complement strand
TTCCCTCTCTCTCCCTGGAGAAGATATTCCTTGGGAATATCCTCTTGTAAAGAGCGGTAGGATTTTGGCTGCTGCTCGCTGAGTGAAACCGAGCAAACCGATGGTTAAATCTGTAGGAATAAAAATATCCATGCTGGAAAGAACATATTCCTGGTATTATAAATACATTTAGCTGTTGTTTTTGGGTTTTTTTTTTTTCCTCATTTATTTATTTATTTATTTATTCATTTATTTATTTAAATGAAATTTTCATTTGGGAGGGATAAGGGAAACAGTTCTGATCAGGGAGGGGCAGCGTGTTTTTTTTTCTGCTTTGCTGAAATGACTGTCAGTTTAAAAATGCTACTCACATTATCCCTCTCTCCTCTTCCAGTGCAACTGTAAAGAAATCTAATTTCATCTGTAATAAAGCACCTGATGGGCAGTGATCCCTGGCAAACAATATTTCAGCTTAATGCTAAGCGTTGAAAAAACATCATCGAAAAATAAAGATGCCAAGAAAAATCATCTGTGTGTTAGCTTGGCAGTCGTCCTCAGAAAGGGGAGGGATAGCTCGACAGTGAGCCTGATTTGGGGGTTCTCTCCCTTTTTTTCTTGGTGATGAATGAAGTGTGGAGGGAAGGGAGGCAGCAGCCAGGGAGGGCCGGGTGCCGCGGCTGAGGAACGGCTCAGCCGAGCTCCCCGCGCACCTCCCGAGCAAACACTGAGCTCGCTGCCAAATCGGGGCAGTTTTGAGCTGAGCTAAGAGCACCAAAATCACTTCCCAGAGCCCCTGCCACGGGTGTGATGTGTCCTCACCCCATCCTCTCCCTGTGTGAGGCGTGCTGTAAACACACCCCGGGGAGAGTTTCGCAGAAAACCGTAATGCTGCTTTTTAGGAACTGATTGGCAAAGGTGTTTTGAAAATGCTTGTCAGAAATAAGATAGAGACAAAGGAGTTTCACCGGTTGGATTTTTTTATTTTTTTATTTCTAGGTCTCTGCATAGAATCACAGAATGGTTTGGGATGGAAGGGACCTTAGAGATCACCTGGTTCCAAATCCCTGCTATGAATATCTTCACATCCAATTAAGTCTGGAGCCTCTGAAGGTGTAATAGGACTGGAAAACTAATCTAGGAAAATTTTCTCAGAGCAAAACACACTTGGGATTTGCTCAGGACCTGATCCAACTCCCCTAAGATGGTCAAGAGCCAGTTGGTGGCCTGAGCCTCGTTTGACTCTCCTGTGCTCTCTGCAGTTGTTCCAAGCTCAGCTGATCCTCTTGTGCTGGCTCAAGGAATGTGATCATAATCCTCAAAGTGTTCCGAGGAGGGTAAGAGCAGGAGTTGATACTGCAGGAATTGTGAGTGGCTGTGGTCGGCATGGGAGGGGCTGGCAAAGCTTGGATCTCACAGCAACAGGAGCAGTGATGCCAAACATTGGTTTAAGCCAAGGGGTTGGAGGTGCCTGGCTCTCATTGGCATTCCCAGGGATTACCTCCCATTGGCATTGCCAGGGATTGAGTACATTTAAATATCTTTAGGTTTTGGGTGGGTGTTGAACTGGTTCTGGGTAGGGCGAGGCAGGGATGCCCCTGCTGGGAAAGGACAACCCACAGCAGAATTCCTGTCTCAGTCCTCCAGTGGAGGAGGATGTCCCTTGAGCTGTGACAGCAGTGACAAATCTCAAGATCTGGTCAGGTGAAAAGTGCAACAGACACTCAGGTAAAAACTAGCAGGAATTCAGAAATCCAACATGCAGATGTGAAAGGCACATTTCAATTTAATCCCTCGGAATTATGAGACGCATAAAAGCCCCGTTACGGAATGGCACAATGTATTAGCAGTTATAGGTGTTAAATCAAACCAAGGTACATGATGTTAATGGCCAAAGTGACTGTGTTTAAACAGTTGTCTACTTATTAAATCTCTAATTAAGGACATGCAAACCAAGTGGCAAAGATTTTCCGCTAAACATGATAAATTGTGATTAGCAGGATGTTTTTAATGTGCTGCAGAGCAAGCCAGTTTTATTAAAAAAGAGCAGAAGCCACCCAAATTTCTCCCAGCAGCTTTACCTGTAATGACAGTGGTACCTCTGCAGGTCACAATAAATTGATTTTCGCTGTGTGTATTAACCCCTGACTGCAGTTTGGATCCTAATTTTTCTGTTTTTGCAGCCCTTCTTTACAGCATCTTTTGGGATTTGTCTCAAACAGGCCAGACAAGCTGGAAGTGACTTTTTGGAAGCTGCCTCATGACTTTCTGCCTGGATTGCATGTGATGTGAGTGTAAGTATTTTCCTGCTACAGCACACCCCTCCATAGGAATAAGTGCACTTACTTGACTCAATCAGCCATCTGTGACTCCATCAGCCACAGTGGAAACTAATGGTAATTGCCAATTGTTAACCAGACAATAGCAGATGCTAACTTTAATATCCAACAGTGCTCTTCCGAGCATCTTTTATGGAGACATGGCCTCACTTTAATACGTGTTTTCTTTCCCCAAAATAAGGCAACTTAGTAAAGGCTGATTAGCCTAGGGAGCTATGTGCCTTGAAGCAATGAACTTGCAGGAATGGCAGCCCATGTGCTGCTTCTGGGCCATAATGTCTATAGCGTGAAAATTTAGAAGACTGGATTTAAAATTCTTCCCAGAATGCGATTTTTTTCCCAGTTAAATTTCACAAAGAGCCACGTCCTGGATGCTAACACGGGAGCGAAGCCTTTCCTGGCAGTGTCCTTGCCTCCTATTAGATAATCAATTAGTCTCAGAACATTAAAAAGCAAAATGCTGCAACAGGATTTTCCACCAAATTCAAAAATATTTGCTAAAGGATTTCATTGCTCCCGTTTATTTACATGGAAGCCCGAAGGCCTCGCGACATAACGCTGCTGCTCTGGCACCAAGACAGCTCTGCAGCCTCGGCCCCGAAGGACATCTGGAGTTTCTGGGTCGCAGCAGTTCCTTTTTGCAGAAATTTGCTCTCAGGAAGTAATGAATGAGCCCATTTTCACTTCGACTGGGGCCTGCAGTCTACGGGAGACATTAGGAGCAATTTGTAGTCAACGTGCAGGTCTGTTCCATCTAAAATATTATCAATGAGCTTGTCAACCCGAGCCTTAACCTTCTTTGTTATTTTCATCTGCTCCTCTCTCAGATGTCTCTCCTCGTAGCCATAACCTCAGAAGACTGGCAACAGGATGTCATACACCTGTTTTGCTCAAGGCTGGGACTCGGAGCCCCGCGCGAGGTTGTGTCGGCATTGGCTCGCTCGCTGCTTCGCTCAACGTATATGTCAGAATGTCAGATGATCGTTGTTGTATCTGCAGCTGTTGCATGAGCACAGTGCCAGGGGCACAACTTTCCTGCAGTGAGCTTTAATTTGCTCTCCCCTCCCTGAAGAGCTCCCGCTCTTCACCTTGCTGCTGCTGCTGCAGCTGGAGAAGAGCTCAGCCTGCGTGCAGCTGGGGCTGCGGCACGGGAGGGAGGCAGGGAAGGAGGCAGAGAGGCAGGGATGCAGGGATGGAGGCAGGAATGGTGGCAGAGATGCAGGCATGGAGGCAGGGATGGAGGCACAGAGGCAGGGATGCAAGGATGGAGGCAGGGATGCAGGGATGGAGACAGGAATGGAGGCAGGGATGGAGGCACAGAGGCAGGGATGGAGGCAGGAATGGTGGCAGAGATGCAGGAACGGTGGCCGGGATGCAGGGATGGAGGCAGAATTTGAGGCAGGGTGTCAGGGAAGGAGGCAGAGAGGCAGGGATGCAGGGATGGTGGCAGGAATGGTGGCAGGGATGCAGGGATGGTGGCAGGGATGCAGGCACGGAGGCAGATATAGAGGCAGGAATTGAGGCAGGGATGCCGGGAAGGAGGCAGGGAGGCAAAGCAGGGAGAAAAGTTGGTGGGGAGGCAGGGAAGGCGAGAAGCAGACAGCGATGGAGGCAGGAGTGCAGGCAGGCAGACATGGAGCCAGGAATTGAGGCAGGGATGTAGGAATGGAGGCAGGAATTGAGGCAGAGATGCAGGGAAGGAGAGAAGCAGACAGGGATGGAGGCAGGAGTGCAGGCAGGGAGGCAGATATAGAGGCAGGATTTGAGGCAGGGAGGGAGGGAGGAAGGGAAGGAGGCAGGTAGGGATGGAGGCAGGGAGAGAAAAAGGGTAGGAAACAGGGATGGAGCCTGAGAAGCAGGGATGGAAACAGGGAAGCAGGCAGAGAAGAAGCCAGGAAGGCAGAGAAGGAGGCAGGCAGGGAAGTAGGGAAACTGAGGCAGGGCACAACTTGGTGGAGGTGCTGCAGACTGTTACTTGCAACTTTGCTCAATGAGGCTTTTCCTAATTGTTTGCAGGAAGGAATTGTGAACACTGAGGGATTTATGTTTGTGTGAGTCAATCTGCAGTATATTTGGATGCTGTTCCAACAGAGCTACTCGTAGCCTAAATAAGCCATAACCTGCCAAGATATTCATGAGAGATCTGACTAGGTTTTTGACTGCTCCCAGAATTAGGTTGACAATCAAAACAGATGTAGAATGAGACTGCAACTGGATTGCCAAAGGCAAAAAACTCCTGTCAAATTCTTTAAAGGAGCGAGCTGATAAACCACTGTAATACATGGGAATAGTGGACATTAGTGACTAGACAAGGACACATATGTCCACCTTCAGTTTTGCTCGGGACTGTGGATTTGTTTCTCAAATTGGGTAGCCATAGCATTGGAAAAAATGCTTTAAAATACACAGGTGGTGAAAGTTTAAAAAGGCACGGCATTGCTGCATGAATATTACAAGATGTTTCTCCGGGTTTTTTAAAATACATGTTTTTGTGGAGTGGCTGCTTTGCTGAGTGACAAATTGGGAAGGCACAGATCATCTGTAATTTAAAAGAAGAAAGCAATAGAGAGTTTGATTAAAAAGCAACACAATTCTGTATTACTGGATATTGCTTGGTTACATGTATTATTAAGGGAGACATGAAGCATTTTGTCTTTCACTTGAAATGTTAACTAAATCAAGATTAAATCTATAAAATGGGGCTTCATCTTTAATAAGGAGAATGGATGCAGTGGCCTGATGGGTACATCTGAATCTTGTCTAAGAGTTGCAACTCATAATTCCTGCATCCAGGTCTTTGGGACAGAGGGAAAAGGAGAGTTTTTGAGGGGTGAAGCATGAGAGTGAAAGATACTGGTGGAAGATAAAAACAACAACTGGTTTGCAGCCGCCTGCTGGGCAAAATCCCTGGCTGGAAGGACATCTCTGGGTGGAGGGATCCATATGGTGGATCTTCATGGTGTTTCAGGATAGGGATGGCTGACAAATGTGGAATGACACCTTTCCTTGGGGAAAATGCTGAGCCATTCACCAGGGAGCCGTTCACAGGGTTTGTTTCAATGAATAACCCAACTTGAAAAATTATAGAACAAATCATAGAGCAGTTTTCAACATGTTTTACTAATTAATCACGTTTTTTGAAATAACCTTTGTTCTTCAAATGTAGCTTGTAGGTGGTCTTTAGGTGTTTTTCAAACAGAAAGACATTTCAGAATTATATTTAGAGAATTTTATATTTAGAGATATTATATGGTAACCTCAAAAAGCTTTATAAGGGTTTTTTTTTTCTGTACAGAAGTCTGCTTGCCTTATTTTAGGTGTCAAACAGCTGTGCAGGGGTCAGGATAGCAATGGAATTGTGCTCCTTTCCCCTAAACCCACCTCCCAAATATTTCCACCTTCCCCAAACCTTTCTGTATAGAAGGCGAAACACCTTGAATTGGCTGATTCTGCTGGGGAGACCTGCACGTGCACATCCTCCAGCTCTGGGCAAGGGGCTCTGAGTGGTCTCCTTCGGATATCTGGCTAATCCACAGGAGCCAGAGCAGCTGGGAACGTGCGTGCCAGGAGCTGGCTGCCGGCCCGAGCCTGGCAAGTTGGCTGGGTGGTCACTTGGCACGCGAGGGCCGCGGCGCCGAGCTCGCTGGCGCTGCCCAGCTGAGCCTTGCAGGAGCCGGTCCCCGCTGGCAGAATCACTCTCCCTGCTCCAGAGATGAAGATGGATTGGTCCAAGTGGAGCATCAGGTCTTCAGGGCCAAAAATAAGCTGGAAATGTGAGCTCAGGCCGTGCTGGGCCAAGTCCCGCTCTGCACAGGCAGGGCATTGTCCCGCGGGGAACGTGGAGCACCCCCGGGCTTGCAGAAACCCCCAGAACAAACTGTTCATGGCATTTCTGTTGGCTCAGCTGCCATTCCTCTTCTTTCCAGGAGGATCTCTGTCCTCTATTAATACCTCTATAATATTTTTAATTAAAATGAAATCTATTTTTGATACTTCACCACC
The DNA here is from genome assembly GCA_013390045.1 of Picathartes gymnocephalus. NCBI lineage: Eukaryota > Metazoa > Chordata > Aves > Passeriformes > Picathartidae > Picathartes > Picathartes gymnocephalus. Next base: position 67,397 of record WEKY01045516.1, on the reverse strand, counting down.
AGATCCAACAGCGTATTCCCGAGCGTAGGACGTATTCCCTGCACTGCAGTGTGAGGCAATGTTATTTCTTGCACTGTGTTTCCAGTCAAGTTGGGCAACGTTAACCTGTCATTTTTTTTCCTTCATTAGTATTCAATGCTTTCCTATCCTGGTTAGATCTTGATAGGAAAATATAAAAACATGTCAAGAGAGTGGTTCTGTTACAAATGGAGTGCAAAAACGATTTTGGAGAAGGCCCATTTGTGTGTGATTTCTAACCTAATTCAGCAAACCCTGGTGGTTTGGAGAGTTTAGCATCCAGAGGTTTGGGCATTTGCCCAGACTAACCCTAAAAAGCAAACCTTTGGCCGCCTGCCTTTCAGTTGAGTGTGTGATATAAATAGCTGTGCTAGGAACAAACAAAGGAGGCATTGCCTGGAGCAGCCGAGAGGGACCACATGAGCCACTCCATCAGCCCGGGTTTTGCTATCCCAGTTGGAGACCTACTCCTACTTTTTCTGATATTCTTGCAGCAGTGACTGGGTGCCACAAGGCAGCGAGTCCTCAGCACTTTTATCTTTCTTCAGCTTCTGTGAAGACTCACTACTCAGCTCCCCCAGAAAAAACAAACAAAAAAACCAAACCAAAACAACAACAACAACCAACCAAATGAACAAAAAACAAAACCCCAAAACCCCAAACAAACAGAAAAACAAAACAACAAAAACGCAATTAATTTAAAAGCTACTCAATATATTCCTTCTCATCTTGGTTTTGATGGTTTTGTTGTAGAGCTGTGGTTTCAGATGAGGAGCACCACGATGTTGTTCCAAGACCAGACCAGAGGGGAAGGGTTCAGACCCACCTTGTCCCTGCACCCCTGTTCAGGTGAAATGAGATTTGGTGTTTTCTTCAACATTTCACAGCCTTTTTTTGGTCTTTTCCTAGACTGGTTTGTGGAATTGCCTGAAGTTCTAAATAAACCTTTACCTGTTCAGCCTTGACCAGGTAAGCAAACAGCCTGGAATAAATCAACTCTTGGAGAAATCTAAAGCCACATGCTCAGGGAAATAGTGGAATCATCATCCCTGGAAGAATTGAAAAATCTGTAGATGTGGCACTTGGGGACGTGGGTTAGTGGTGGCTTTGGCGGTGCTGGGAGTCTTGATCTTAGAGAGTCTTTCCAACCTAAACAATTCTGTGATTCCAAGATTCTGCGGGGTCTTGTTATGACAGTCTTAGTATCCATTTTTAGAGTGTTTTGGTCTGTATTTGGGTATAACTTTGGGTATTTCATTATTCTAAAAGCCAGATCTTTACATGAGAAAGCAATGTACAAAAAACAGGAGCGAACACCAATTTGGCATTGAAAGGCAGAAAAACCAGGGAAACCAAGTGAAATGTCACACCTCTGGCAAAACCCCGGAGCATCCTCACAGCTCAGCTGACATTCAGATGTTCGTGGGAAGTGTAGGAAGAACCAGGCTGCTTTATCTGCATCACCTTTCTCGTGTTGCCCCTTTCTTTGTGGCTGCTCCTCTTTGGTGACAATTTGCTGTAAAATTGCCACTCCACCAAACCTTTCTTTCCCTCTTGTGCCTTCCCTGACCCCTGCTCCTTCCATTTGGCAGAGCTGAGCAGCCAGAGCCCTAAATCACCCCAGCAGCTGTGGCTGGGGTGTGGTGCAGTTTTCCCTGGATTCCAGCTGGTGGCTGCTCCCAGCTCCATTTTTCCCCAGTTCCCGCAGAGACAGAGCATTCTCATGCTGTCTAAGCTGAGGGCTGAGCTACTCATAGAAACCCTGATGGATGGTGGAAGGGCTTTTCCATAATTCCTAATCCATGAGAGTGTTTGACATCCTGGCAGCTCAGGGTTGGAGAACAGCAGTCGATAATGCTGGAAGGAAACAGGAAACTCTTACATCATTGATGGGAGCTGGTTATTGATGTCATCACTGCTGTCACTCACTGATAAATACAGCCCACAGTGACCTCCCTCCAATCTGTAGAGCCATGGATTTGAAAATAAACACCAATAACTTGAAAATCACTGTGCAATTGAGGCAATGCTAACTCCAAGTGATGGTGATGAATCCTGGATTTTCTCCTGCCTGTTTCCATGTTTCACCCCCATAAAGGACACGTGGGCAGCTGCCTGTGTCATTTGGGACAAAGTAGATATTTGGATTACAACGAGGGCCTGAATAACTGGTGCCTTGTTCTCAAATTGCTTTGTGGATGGATCTGCGTGTCAATTGTGCATAATAATGCCTGTAACAATATGTTGCCTATTTACTACGACAAAATTCTGATCCCTTATCAATTCCGCCATTGTGCAGAGCGGCCTTTAAGAGCCGCTTTTGCTCGTGATCTTTTACTCGCCAGCTAGGTGAGAAGGAGAACCGTGGAAGATGTCCCTTTTCTCCTCTTTGAGGCGGGCTCCTGGAGGCCCGGTTTGCAGAGAGCAGCCACACCTGTGTCCCAGACAGCTGGCACGCCCTGCCCGTGCCACAGCTGCCATCTGCGCCAGCGCCACGCGCCACGGACGTGGCTCTGGGGGAGGGCAGGGGCAAGAAAGCGGCTCCGCGCCGCCACAGCGGTGGGTTTGTGTCTTTGGGCACTGAAATCTGCTCTGGGTGGAGCGTCTGCCTCTCTTTCCTCGCGCTCTCGCTGAAGCTGTTGCTGGTCAGACAATTAATTACAGGTGTTTTGAGGGGATTTAAGGACTTTAAGCAGAGAGGGGATCTTTCTGTGGAGCTTGTATAGGATTGTTTGGGCTCTAAGCAGCCTGGTTTAGTGAAAGGTTCCCTTCCCAGGGTGGGTGGAATGAGGTGGTCTTTAAGGTCCCTTCCAACCCAAATCATTCTGTGATTGAAAGCATTAGGTATTTTTCTGGTACATAAAGAGATTGTTTTTCTACAGAAAGCATATTCCCCCAAAGAGACCGTTCACAATTAAACGTGCTCTTACATTGTGTGGAAGAAAGAGCTCAGCAAGTCCCTGTAAAAGGAAGAGGCCCTCCCTCCATCTCCATGAACCCCTTGAAGGTGCCAGCCGAAGCCTGTGGCAGGGTTTTCTACTCCATCCTGGAATCCTGGCAGCTCCTTGTTGCTGCCTGAAATGGTGGCAGAGGACAGCACCTGCACTTAGAATTGCAGTAAACAGCGGGCCCAAGGCCTCCCCTCTGGGATGCTCTCACTTCTGCTCCTCCTTGGGCGGGATGACCAGAGTGACCCTCTGTCTCAGGGGCAGCAGCTCTCCAGAACAGCCCAAAGGTGGGAAAACAGAACTTTTCTCTCCACTCTTTCCTTTGTCTCCCCTTCAGATGCAGTGGGGCACCAGGAGGGCGTCGTGGAGCTGTTCCCAGCCCTGTGTGACGAACGCTGTGGCTGCCAGGCCCCTCGGGGTGAGGGAAATGAGCTCCAAACAAATGCTTCTCCGTAGGTGCAATGCACATAAGTGCATTTTTGGATCATGGTCCAGGTCTGCACCCTTGTGAGCCCGGGAATGTGCCAGGGTGAGTGGGTTTTTATCAGCCCAGCACTTCTCCATTGAGCAGAGACAGAGTTGGCAGCATTGCACGCCAAAGAGAGGGGAATTAATGAATGAGAAAACCTTGACATTTACACAATTTGGGCATGTTACTTGTATTTAAGGTGGTTTTTTTTTTTTGTGGAAAGGGTGCAGAACCCTTGGTGAATAGACCTGTTAATGCCTCTTGCTTTTTGTGTTTATATGTGCCAGCTCTAATAATTGTCACATCAACCTAAGTGAGAAACATCCAGATACGTTCATGGGAGAAGCCACAGGGCTTTAGTTCAAGTGACTCCTGTTCCTCCTGGGTGAGGAGGAGGGAAGGGCAAAAAAAACCAGGAATTTGTTGGTTTCTCAGCACCAGGGTTTATCACGTGTAAAAATGTAGGACTTTGGAAGCCATTAATTATACATAAAGTCAATAACCAATCTTAATAGAACTTAAAGTGACAAAAGCGATGACATTTAAAAAATCAGCTTCCCCGTACCACGAGTCTGGGACCATCAGGGAAAGGAAAAAGGATGGAAACACGCTCTGGACACGAAGTAATTGCCACTGCCATTTTCTGATTTCATTAGAGAAAACTGCTTTCCGTGTAGGTAGATTAGGAGAGGGAGAAATTCTGGATCACAAAGGTCAGGTCTGTGTCTGGGATAACCTGCCCCACCTGTCAGCAGCAAACAGACAAATTTGGGGTAAAAAAAAGTATGAGGATTAGCTTTTTTATGATATTTTAAAACTTACATAAGAGCATGCTTTAGCTGCACTTTTATTTTCCCCCTAAAAAATGAAGCAGAGTCATAGTGGACAGGTTGGAAAATAATAATGTTAATAGTAGTACTAGTAATAGTAATAATTTCTCTGCACTACTGCTGTTTTCCAGCGATTGGAATCTGACCAAATCTGACAATAATTAATGCATCTGAATTTAGACTTGTATTTTCAGTTTGCAAAATTTATAAGAAATAGATGTACCCATCAAAACCCATTCTTTAAAAGGAGTTCTAGCGCCCAATTTAGGCATTTATTCTAATTAATTTTATGCGAGGCAAGAAGGTCTGCTATGAAGTCATCATTAATTTATATTCCTGCAGCACAGTTTATCTCATTTGCTTTGTACCTCATTTTTTCATGGAAGATCAAGAACCAATTCTTGGCCATTATTTTTGACGGAATCCATTTGAAACGAGCCAGAGGAGTGAGAAAAGCGAGGCGCCCACACATGGCTCAGCCTTGCCAGGTTCTGGACCTTTTTTTGTTTGTTTGTTTGTTTCAGCTGCTTAATTGAGGAAATATTTTTTTGCTCTTTGTTTCCCCCGGGGTGGGTGGCTTGTTTTGTTTGTTCTCTCAGGAGCGGGGAATTTCGGTCGGTCCTCGCCCTTGTTCCAGTTTGGAAGAGCAGGCGCCGGGGCTGTTAGCAAGCGACATGCCCAGGAAAATAAAAGAGCGCTACATCCTTGGAGCTGTGTCCTGGTATTCCCCAGCATCCTCGCTTGTTGTGATTTGAAAGAAGCTATTGAGCTGAAAGGAGGGACAAACAATCTCCGGGCGGACAAAGCCGGGGAGAGCTGGGAGCGGCCAAATTTCCATGGAACACTCCTGTTCCGATTCATATTTAAATGTGCTCCCAAGCAGCTGGAGAAGCTCTCTGTGGCCGGCCGCAGCTGAGCGTTGTAGCCAAGGAGAAATCACGAGCAGTTCGCTGAGAGCAGATGAAAGGTGTGCGTGCCGCGGGTGTGTTTGTGTCCTTTTAATGCGAGAGAATCAACACTGAGCTCACACAGGGTGTCGAGATGTTGGGCAGAGTTTAAGTGCAGCAGAGCAGACTCCCAGGGCTGAGGGCTGGCACCGTTTCCTTTGAAGTCATCCAGGTTACGCTGATTTGCAAAAGGTCAACGCAAATGTGGTTGTAACTAATTTCGATGCCCTTCTGCTTGATTTTTTTATTATTATTATTTCTTACAAACGCGCCTAGGCAGCAGCCACTCTATCAAATAATCATTTCATTTTTGAAGGGCTGAATCCTGCAGCCCTTATTAATTTAAAACTTACGCGGGACACACCTGGAGAGGGAGAAAACCTGGGTCAAAAGTGACTTTTTCCATATCCTAAACTGACCTCGGGCTACCCCAGTCTTCGGCAGACCCTCATTGTCATGGAAAGTAGCCCAAATTCTCCCGAATTTGCATCTTGCACGTCTCTAACCGAGGCACTTTGGAGCACGAAGGTGCTTTTGCAGTCCCCTCACCCCACGCCCTGCTATACTCAAGGTTCTTTACACCTCCTAAAAACCCTTTTTTCCTGAGGTTTTCTCTTCCAGAAGCTGTGCCGGCATTTTTGAAGGCATTTTGTCTACAGTCACCTGGTGCAGAGCATCCTTTGTGCAAAGACAAGCAGATTCCTCAGGCTCCAAAAGAAGTTTTCCCACTTTACAAACAGGCATTGGCTACAATCTATCAAGTGGTGCTTCTGCAGGTTTATTGTGAATTAATGTTACCACTTGCTTTAAATATGGTTTAATGTACTTTAGAGGCACAACTTAATTATTCTGTGTCCTCGAGTCTCTGCAATGCAGCCACTTTTATTAAGAAAAATATCAGGAATTACTAAGAATGATAAAAAATTGCTTCTCACAGGAGCTGGGCCAGGTTAAAAAGTGCGTTTGTTGCACAACAGTCTTTACTCTCTTTCCCTGATATTTTGTTTTAACCCTGTGTGAGCATTTGGCTACAGAAAGCAAGCAGGGTTTGGTTGATTTTCCTTCCCCTAAGTAGATATTTCTCAAAATTTCTCTTCCCTGTTTGAATTTCTTTTTATGTCACGTTAGAAGAAGTGTGTGCAGTTATTGGGCAGGAGATTGGGCTTTCCCTCTGCTTTTTGCTGAGGTTGGAGTGTGGGCATGGTGTCTGTGACGGTAAGAGGATGCTGAGAGTTCCCATGGCACTAGAAATACTGAAAAATAACCGAGAACTGCAAAGAATTAACTGGCAGCAGTTTTACACCCCAATATGAGGGCTAAAACCAAGAGAGAATTTTCATGGCTTTACTCTGACGCCATGGAAGGCAGGAAGAGGTGTTTGTGCCTCCAGCTTTGTCCCTGAGCTTCCAGCAGCCACCACCCATTCCAGGGACAAAGACAAGGAAAGTGCAAATGCCTGAGAATCCCGGAATCCTAGACTGGTTTGGGTTGGTAGGGACCTTAAAACTCATCTCATGCCACCCCTGCCATGGGCAGGGACACCTTCCACTGTCCCAGGCTGCTCCAAGCCCCGTCCAGATAAATCAGATGGATAAATCAGATGGATAAATCATCCCATTTCATGGTGCTGGGTTGATGGCTGGATTTGATGACCTTGAAGGTCTCTTCCAACCTGGATGACTTTGTGAAGCTGTGATTTCGTTGTCCGGGATGTTTAATGTTTATACACAATTCTGTACCCAGTGTTTTCCCTGAAAAAGCTGTGCTGTAAACTCCTCATTACACCCCCCAGACTATTTCTGTGCCTGATTATCCCACGTTAAAAATCACTTAAAATCTTCTCCTATTCTATCAACAAACTTTATTTTCTCTTCTCCCCTTCCACCACTGAAGATATTGCAGGCTTAAAAACTCTCCAATCAATGGCTGTCTAACATTTCCTCAGTTAATTTTTGAGGTTTAGCTGTCCCATCCATAAATCTGCAAAGAGAGGAACAGTCTAAAATAACTATTATTCAATTTATTGCTTGAATATAAAACTAGATGAATGAGCCATTACCTTCCACTTGGATAAAAACGTGGCTGAGTTGATTCTCTTTGTCTGGCCATGGTGCTCATCAGGAAACACTCAGTTATTTTTGGATGGCTACCCCAAATTCCTTGCTTTGGGAATTAGAGCTTTGAGAGCAACCTGAGTAGCTGTTCCATCCAGCAAGGGATATTTCTCCAGTAGGAGCACAATAAGCCTAGGACCTGACTCTGGAATTGGTTGTTGCACTCAGAGGGCAGAGTGAAGTTATGAAAAAAAAAAAAAAAAAAAAAAAGGAAAAACTCAACTGTGCCTTAAAACCAGAATTTGGCAATTTGGCTCCTCCAGTAGTAAAATGGACCCTGATGCCTCGTGGAACACACTGCATTGCAAATATTTTATTTTGATTTATTTGGAGAGTGGAGTAGGACCGAAGGGGCCAGCAGTCTCTCTGCTGATTTTTGATGAGGTTAAAATTCAGTATCTGAAGTTCATTTTTATTAATAACTAATTTTCTGGCCAGGAAAATATCTGTAGAGGAAAATTAAATAATAAAACAAGCCAGACAGGAAGACAAAAAAACCCCCAAAATAATACAAAGCCCTTACAACTGACTAATAACCTTGCAATATTAATGATAAATATATTATCCTCCTTCAATATTTTTTGTCTTGGGATATGTGATTTCCCAAGGACAAAATCAGTCAAAACTACCTTTGCCTTCCAGAGTTTTCCATGGAGCAAAGTGATTACATGGAGTGCATATACTGAATTTATGGTTCAACTTGGTTTTACACAAATAAAACCTTGAGTGACTGTTCTCATCTTAAGAAAATTGGACCAAATTGCTGAATGGAAAGTAAAATTCTTCATGCATTTTTGCCTTTAATACACAGAAATCTGTACCTAAGGGAAGAAGTGATCTGGAGTTGGTGCAAATAATTAAATAAAACAGAGAAATTACTAAGCAAAGCATTACTTTTTATTTAAAAGGCAAATGGAAAACAAATGTCTGAGAAAGGCTCTGGGCTAGCTTAGTGTTTTCCATTCAAACTCTTCTTAGGTTTATATTGAAGAAACAGGGTATTTATTGTCTTTTCTTAATAAGTGGTTTCACTTTGGAAATAATGTCACCAAAGTCAGCACAATCAATTGTGGAGACCTACAGTAAAAGCTACATTGGCTGCCAGGAGTTGTCCTTAAAATAGATGTTTAATTTTGAACATCACCAAAAATTTGCAATTAGACTGGGGTTCATCTCCAATCTCTGCTGGGGACAGCCATCAATAGAGCAGGAATTTGGCTGTGACTGACATGAGACCACCCAACTACATTCATCCCCCCCTAAAACGAATCGTGGTGGTTTCACTGGCATCCCTGATGTGCAGACAATTCCTACCAGGAGAAGATCTGACCTGTGGAAAAACTCTCTGCTGAGCCTGTGACGTCAATGCCCTCATCGTGAAACAGAATAATTGGTGTTGGCATCTGAATTCCCACATCAGGAGGAACGTGGGGGGGATGTAATGCAGCACTGAACAGGTTTTTTTGTGCTTTCCTTTTGCTCTGTCTCTAACCTGATGCCAGGAGACCTCTTCCAAACAGGTGGCCAAAACTTCAAGGAACTGCCCTTTTTTTTTCTAGCGGATGTTTGACTTAAAGCTTGCAGAGGAACCTTTTGAAGATGCATGAGTGAATTATTCACTTAAAAGCGGGAACACTCCTTACCAAATCCAACAGGGACAGGTAATTTGATAGATGGGTTCACCTAAATGATACTAGCATGTTTCTTATCTCCCTGCCATCAGGTTAAGAGCTGTTGTGCATAACTTTCTTAACCTTAACCTCATCTGTTCTTCTCTGGGGACTTCAGATTAGTGCAAGGGATAAAGGAAAATCAATGCCGAGTTTGGTTCTGGTGAGTGTTTATGTCTGTATGCAAAGGAAGAAGGCGGGGGGGGAGCTTGAAACCATCCCTTCCCGGTGAAAGATTTTAATTAAATTAGGTCCAAGAAATGTGGATGTGATCTTTGCAGTGTTTTGATTTTGCTGGAGATTATGACCAGACTTGCCAAAACCAACTGCGAAGTCTCACGTTTGTGAACTCGGCACACAGCGCCCCTGAATCCGATACATCCCAAAGAAAGGGCCTGAGTGCTCCTGTTTACATTCCTAAAGTCTTTACAAACAAGGAGAACAATATCTGCTCTTTACAGATTACTGTGGCCAGGTTCCTGTGTACAGCACGGGTGACCTTTCCGAGCTGAGCAATCTTCAGACACTCAGCGCCCAGGGCTGTGAAAAGCTCGAGGTGTATCAGCTTACCAGGAGTTCATATTTTACACCAGGACTGATTTTTACAGTATCCAGCTGCTGAATATCAAATGATGGACTTGGGGCTCTAAAAGAGGACCTTTCTCTTACAGATTCTTCCTACTGCTGGGAAAATGCGCACAGTCAAGCTGAAGTTTATGCTGTCTCCTCTGACTCCTCTGTCCTCTGCATCCCTTTCCTCACCAAAGGCACCTTTCTGTCAGTGAAGGGAGAGGTAGCAGGTGTAGCACCTCTGGATTGTGCCCAGATGTTCTGGAATATCCCCAGGGAGGAGACTCCAACCCCTCCGGGCTCTGTGCAGGGCTGGGCACTGCCCAGGGCAGAAGTTGTGCCTCCTGTGTTGGGGAATTGCAGGGCTCAGTCCCTGCCCGTGGCTCTGGTGCCATTGCTGGGCCCTGGAGCAGAGCCTGGGCCCTGCCCTGAGCCCTCCCTGCACCCAGGGACAGCCAGGGACACCCAGGGACACACAGGGACAGCCAGGGCTGAGGGCCTCTCTCAGCTGGGGCTCCTCTCCAGGCTGAGCATCCCCAGCTCCCTCAGCCTTTCCTGGGCACAGGGATGCTCCAACCCTTTTGTGCTCCACAGGACGTGGAGATGTGGCACCTTCAGCACCTCCAGTAAGTTCCTTGCACAGAATCATCAAGGTTGGAAGAGACCTTTAGGATCCCCAACTGCTTTTATCCAGCTCCAAACCATTGTAAAGGTGTGCACAGAGCCCAGCACAGCTCAGCCTCTCTTCCCTGCTGCTCCTGGCCTTGGTGGCCCAAAGCAGCTTCTGTCAAGGAGGGTTTTGTACATTCCTAAGGAAAAAGCCTCTAGGTCGTTTTAATTTAGATGGTTTGAACACATAAAGGCAGCAGATGTCAGTGCAATGATGGTCTTGGGCGAGGATCTGTTTTTCCTGAGCTGGTGGGGGATACAGCAGAGTGGTGGAGGAAAACAACTGCCTGAAAAAGGTCTTTTAGCTCCTTGAAGAGGGAAGGATTATGCAGGGAAGGACCAATAAATCAAGCACGATGGGCATTCATTAACTCATTTTTGGGATAACACTGGTTCTTCCCAAACACATTTTGCTTTCACTGTAACAGCTTTTCTACTCCAAATGCCCTGTGGTAAATCCTGCCGTGCAAATCTTCACAGAGCAATGGGCTTTTTCCTTAGAAGACACCCAAAAAAGAAGGATTTTGCTGTGTATGGTAAAATTTAAGCTTAATTTTAGTGTATTGATGGATCTTCTGGAAACTGAAGTCAGAACAACAGCCAAGCCTGCAGCTTGGCTCAGAGTTTATTTTCCACTAAAAGAAACATGAAAACAAATATAGAAAATGTATAATCTAGATTCTTTTATAGAATTCAGATATGCAGCTATTACAGAGAGATAATTAATGTCTCAGGCTATCAGTGAGGGCCGTTCGACTTCTCAAAACCCGAGTGTTCCTGGTTAAGGGGGAGCCAGATTACGATAGAAACACCCTGTGAGGTTGTAAACCCACGCGTTCTGGTGGTTGAACCTGAGGAAAGGGCACGTATTTTCAGCTGTATTTTGTTCTCAATTCACTCCAGGAGACGGTGAGAAAAATGGTCTAAAACCGGGCGATCAATAATTTGTATAGTGAACACAGTGTGCCGTTAAGAGGTCTGATCTTCAGATCTCTTCAAACATCAGGTGAGACAGGAGAGCGATGCCTACCAAGGAGGAAGGAACCTGAGGTGCAATTCACGAGAACAAAGGCTGAAAGCGAGGTTGAACTGCTTTAATTTGCATTAGAAAACCTGCTAGGTCACGGAGCCCGGCTGGTCATTTGTAGAGAGTTTGTTACAAGACAAGCTTGTGCGGGGATGGAATTGATCCAGCCACCACAGAGCCACGAACACCTTCTGCGGGGTCTTTGCTCCCGCGCATCCTCCCGCAGTCCAGTTTTGGGTTGCAGATCAGAACTGGAGGTTTCCAGCTACTGAAGAGGCTGATTGCCTTTCCCAGCTTGAAGTGCTGAAAAAAAAAAACTTCTTGGGGGATATTAAAAGAATCAGAATATCCTGAGGTGGAGGGGACCCTCAGGGATCATCCAATCCAGCTCCTGGTCCCGCTCAGGACACCCCAACAATCCCACCCTGTGCCCGGGAGCGTTTTCCAAGCTCTTCTTGGACTCTGGCAGGCTTGGTGACATAAACAGTTCCTTGGGGAAACTGTCCCAGGGCCCTACCTTCTTCTGGGGGAAGAACGTTTTGCAAAAAATGACCTCAGTCAGCCAAGAAGAAACACTTTTGGAGGTGCCGGTATCTAAAGGAAAAGCGCAATCAAGTAATTCCTGTGTCAGCGCTTTTACAACGGGACAAAGAAAGAAAGTTCCTCCTTACAGAGAAAACAAGGTAAGAGGCACCAGTTCAGCCTTGAAGGTGGAACAAGGATTTAGCATTCTTAATTAATTTATTAAGTGATTTCACAGAATCATAGACTCATCGAGCTCCACCAGGCCAGAAAGGGCTGTTGGAATCACTTAGGGTGTAACGCGAACCATCCGATTTTCCAGAATTGCTGAATTTGTTTGAACGGAGTTTGAATTTAATTTAATTAAGTTAATCTTTTAGGGGGGAAACTTAATCTCAGTTTCAAACCAGTGGGTTCAGTTCTGTGAGGGAATTGTCCAGGGAAGAATTTTTCTTGAGCAAAGGACTAAGTAACTTGAATAGCAGTGATATTGCATTGGTCTCCTCGTGCTATTTAAGTGGTGATTAGGTCTGAACTTGACTTTTGAGGCAAAAATACACTTCCAGGGGTGACTCCCTGAGTGAGAAGAGCTTTCAGTACTGTAGATCTGAGTAGATTAACAGGCTGTCTATAAACTGAGGGAAGAAAACAAGAAGTGAAAGAGGAAAAAGCCAAGGAGAGAGTAAAACTTGGAACTGGAAAAACAATTCCTGTTCCAGATGAAACATTTCATTATATATGATGGGTTTAAAGGCAGTTTGCCCGATGACTTTGTATTTAACAAGGCATTGTGTGAAACATGGCATTGTTCCTTACAGGAAATAGAGAACAAGAAATCTCCTTATTTCTTCCATGCTCGTGTTGAAAGTGGTATGAAGTTGTGATGTGGAAGTAATCACTCCAAAGCACAGCAACTTTGAGGTATTTCCTTTTGGGGCTGCATAGCTTTATCTAAAAATGAGGCTGCTTGGGCTGGAGGGATGTTCTGACTCCCACAAGTTGAGCCTGGGTTTATTTATTTTTTTTTTTTAATTGCAAGTTTTTATTAAATATCTTTAGTCTACTGACATAATTCAAACCTTTGCTTGCAGGGAGGTTTTAACACCCCTCTGGGGAGGGCTTGGGCCAAAACCTGAATGTGCTGAGTATCTGCTACCACATCCAAATTCACACTTCTCACTTTCTATCCTTTTCTCCAGAAGTTTTACACTTGAGCCTTCTCATTGTCTTAGTCCATCGCTAACTCAGCTGGACTGGATGCAGAAAACAAAATCCCAGATTATAGTGAGTTGGAAGGGACCCAGAAGGATCGTCAAAGTCCAGCTCCTGAAAATCCTAAAAAGACCTATGGACTAGTGGAGGAGCCTTGGACTTGGCTGAGTAAACAGACAAAGAGAGGCTGCCCTAAACTCCGGGCTCGTGTGTTGAGGGTGGCCAAAGCCACAAACTGAGCAGTGTCCTGAATGTCTCATATCCTGAATATCCCATATCCTGAATATCCCATATCCTGAACATCCCATATCCTGAATAGCTCATACGCTGAGTCCTGGATTCTGCTGTTGGGTGTGAGGAAACACCTCACTGACAAGTTCGAAGGATATATCCCCTAAAATGATGTTTTTCTAGAAATTACATCTTTGGGGTTTGTTTAGTTAAAAGTCCAGCAGTCTGTGAATAATTATTCCTTCTCAGCTGGGCTTGGTCTCCACCTGCTCCTGAGATGCTCTTTCAGGCAGTAGATCAGGGCAAGAGCATTGCAAGAGTGGAGGCAAAGAACTGATGGGCATTTTCACTTGGTTTTTTCTCCCCTTTTCTTTTCCTGTTACTGAAATCTGGCTCACTTAATCTTGGTGTGGTTTTTTTTGTTTGTTTGGTTTGGTTTGGTTTGGTTTTTCTGTTTTTCTGGTTTTTTTGTTTGTTCGTTTGTTTGGGTTTTTTTGTTTGTTTTTTTTTATTTTATTTTATTTTATTTTATTTTATTTTATTTTATCTTATTT
>WEKY01045516.1:22118-53597 GCA_013390045.1 Picathartes gymnocephalus | reverse complement strand
TTTTTTTTGTTTTATTTTGTTTTTCGGTTTTTGGTTTTTGGCGTTTTTTTTTTTCTTTCTTTCTTAATCACTGACAAGATTTTTCTACATTTTCTGTCCAGTTGGGCCAAAGTTTGGTGTCTGTACCTGGTTGTGCTTTCCTTGTGGTTGCTGCGCAGCACAGAGCATTTGGGAAAGCGAAGTTTGCTGTAGAGGGAGCCTGAAACAGCTGCCAGGGCTGACAACTGAAAGGCACCAGTGGGGACAAAGCAGAGCAGACGGAGCGATGTGGGAACATTAACACTTGGGAGGGGCTCTCTTCCTCCCTCCTCTCTCTCTGAAGACGGGGAAAGAAGCTGGGTCTTTGTCCAAAAAAGCACTTAAGCGTTTGCTTGACCTTAAAACACGTGAAAAGGTTATTTCTATCTTCATCCTATGGGTTTCTGCTACTTGGATGCGCATTTAACGGAATAAATGTTCATCTCTTTGCTCCTGTACTTAAGGAGGATGAACGGTGTTTTTCACTCCCTGAAAATACACAAATCTGCTTGTTATGTCACAGCTGTGCCAGCAGATTTCCAGGAATCCGAACACGGTGTGTTGGTGTTTAGTATTCGGGAGGTTGCACCACCCCTTGATTAGCAGGGAAAGTTGTCACATGGAAAAAGAGTGGAGAGATTGTTTTGATCTCATCTCGCACTGGATGGAGAAAGGAGAAGGATTAAAGTGTCTTAGCCATAAAGCTTGGCAGCAATTGTGGAGAGCAAAAATGGAAATAGTTTAGGAGAGCGGCGCAGGCAATAACTCACTTGGGGGGTCGGCAGAGGACCAGAAGAAGTGGCCAGACTGACATTGCTTGGTTTTATTAACTCATCCATAATTAGCCCATAGCTTAGATACAATTTAGCTTGTGCCATATGGGCTAATATAGCGCTGAAAGTTACCCCCCATGCAGGTGACAGTCTGTCACACTGAAGGAAGATTAGCATAAAACAAACAACAATGCACCCTTAATGACAGTGGCACCATTTGCCACGCCATACTTGAGGATGGGGAAGCGCGGTCGTTATAACCCAATCTTCAAGATTTTATTAAGTAGAAATAAAAGCAATGTGCACACAGACCCCCCCCCCCCTCACAGCCCAGTGAATCCTTCATTCAGCTTGCAGGCAAACCCCGTTGTGTATTTGGGGGTTTTTTTAAAATATATTTAATTTTTAATTTCTTTTTTTTATGGTAAAAATACCTAATGTAGGTATTCACTCACAGCTTTGCTGGAATTCCTTGGAACAGTGTGTAGTATGAGGTGTTCTAAGTAAAACATGTTGGGCAAATGCATCCTGACGGTTTGTGCCTTGATAAAGGTGGAATAGAATCATTCTTAAGCTCAAACAAAAATGAGAAACCTCCACTCTTTGTACTCATCAACTCGATTGGAACTTTTTAGAGTAGGTAGGAATCTAACCATGGTGTAACTATGCAGGCAGCACATGTTTGTGAGGAGAATTTATCCTGCAAAGAAAGTGAGCCACTGTCCTTAGCGATTCCCCTTTATTGAATAGGAATTGCTCCATGAAAATGACCCCCACGCGTTGCTGATCCGTCCTGCATTTATGGTAATTTGCCTACGTATTGCCAATATTTTCCTTTTTAAATCAAGGAGGAAATTTGGTGCCAGAGCCTTTCCCAAACTGTGCTGAGCTCCTGACACAAAGCAGCAGAAGCCATTAGCATTCTCAGTTAAGGCTGATCAGTCGTGCTGTTGAACCATTTCTTCTCTTCCTCCCAACATATTTGCTTTCCTGTGTTTCCCAGATAAAAGGGAAGCTCCCCCTCCGCTAAGTTTTCCGGACTTTTCTTTTGAAAGGCAGCCTGCTCATTTTAAATATTTTAAATGAAGTGAGTTTTGCTATGCAGACAGGCGCTGGCTTTTTTTTTTTTTTTTTTTTCTCTCCCAGCTCTCATCGGCTATTTATGTGACTCCATGGTTTTCAAATGGTATAATGCTGGAGGATGCCAAATGTCCTGCCATTTAATAACCAGTAACATACAGAGCTCTTTTCAAAATGCCACCGCTCTGAGCATCTGTTGTTATTAAGTAAGATGATCAAATTTTGTGCAGGACTTCAATTTTGCTTTTCACATCACTTACAGAGCAAGAATAATATGCAGTCTGTGTATAGAACTAATGTGTTGGGCTCATTGAGCCAATTGCTGGGTTTTGTGTTCTGCTTTATTGCAGACTGTAAAATAAACTTTGGCCTTTTTTTAATAAATGTTATAAAAATGCTCTGTGAATCAGGAGAGTGTCAGCAATTAAAGCCATTTAACATCATAATAATTAAAAATGCAATACTCCAGCGTAGTCAGCGCTGGTTCGCATAAAAAGCCACATTGTCGGTCCTTAATAATTACATTATTTGACAGGCACGCTAAAGAAGAGGGAAAGGTGCACGCCGTTAGCATCAGATGAGCAACTAATCCTCATTGTCCCTGGAAATTGCCGTAGCATCCTTTAGTACCCCCCGTTTCCAGCTAACAGATGTGCAGGAATGTCCTCGGCTCGGCGTCGCTTTTCTCTGCAGCAGCATCTGACTGACAGCACCGGCACCAGGGAACAGCTGGGCCCAGGCACATCACATCCTGCTGGTCAGGGAAGGAGCTGATGAGGCTGTGGAGGACCTAATTGGGTAAGATGCCCCTCATTTCCCAACTATAAAATTCAGCGAGTGTAGAGCAGAGGAGAGCGGCCGGGCTGGGAAGAGCCGTATGTTTGTCCCGCAGCACAACTGGACCTTTCAAACGAGAGAGGCTTTTTTTTACAGCTGTGCTTTGGGGCTGTGCCCGAGCTCAGGGCACCGTGCAGGGCCAAATTTCTGAGATTTAGCTCGGACATAATAGCGTTTAAATCACACCCCTGCACCTCAGCCTGCTCCCCCCTGCTTTTCCTGGGTCTGCAAAGGCAGAAGGGCAGCTTTCCCCACAACGCTCATTTTTATCACGGGAAAAATGAAGCAAAAGGAAAAAAAAAAAAGCATAGATTTACAGATTTAGGGTTTTTTTTTTCATGAATATCGGAGGTGTGGGATTATCCCCTGGTTTCAGTGCCTTGTAGGTGCTGTAGAACCAACGTCATCTTCAGGTGAGCTGGAGAGGTTTTGGATGCAGGGTTGTGGATCCTCACATATCCTAAAGGCAATGGGGCCTAAAGAGGTTTTGGAGGAGCATCCTCATTCTGACCTCTGGAAATCCTAGAAAACAGAGTGAAAATTGGCTTCAAACAGCCTGAGGAGACGATTTGCTTTTTCTGTTTTCCTGGGGTATCCAAGAGCTGCCTGTGTTCCTCTGTCTGTCTCTGGAAATACCCCCAGGCTGTGGCACATGACTTTTTTTTTTTACTCCACCCAATTTCAAGCCTGTTGGGGTTGGGTTTTTTACCTTTATTTCGGGCACCACAAGCTTGCACTGTAACAATGAGGACTCAGACAGTCCCCATTTACTCAGACAGTAAAATGTCCTTTTAATAAAAAGTGCTAAAAGGAATTTCCAACCAGATCTTACAAGGCCTTGTATCAAATACCAGTGATATTGGGAATATTCTAGGGTAGAATAAAGTCATTTGGAATGCAGATCTCATTTCTCTGATTTCTCTTTTTAAAAACATATAGATATAGTGCCTGAGGACATGGTTTTATGGTGGGTTAATGGCTGAACTTGATGATCTTAGAGGTCTTTCGCTTAAAAATTCTATGATTTTCTGATTTTTTTCCTTCACCTTGTATATTCTAAATTGATTTTAATCACCCCTTGCAAGTAGTATTTGCTGTTCAGCACTGAAATCAGTGATTCAGCAGCGGAAGTTTGACATTGGGATAGAGGAATAATGAAGATTTGGGAAGTTCACAACACATTAGTTAAATTCTTCTGAAAGCAAACAAATCAAAAAGTTCCTGAGGACAGGGCAAGTAGTTTTTTACATCTCCACAGGGGTTGTCTGGCAGGTTTGTTCTTCCCAAGGTCTGGAGTGGTGGGATCAGCACATCCAGTGGCCAGCAGCAATGTCTCCAGTGAAGTTTTGGGGCAAAGGAGCAGTGGCACATTCCCAAAACCGCTTACAAGTATTTTAAAGGCAGTGAAAGCACCTGAAAGGCCAGAGCCTCATGAAAACCTTTCTGCCTCAGACATAATTTGTATCTGTGTAATCATTTTAGTTCAGATATTAACCTTAGATTTTAAACAGATTATAATTTTGGAAGGAAATAGCCATAATTGCCGGACAGAAAGGGATTTGATTTGCAGTTCTGGACATGAGTCTTGAGCACTTGAAGAGTCTTTAGGTGAAAGTATAAAAGAAGCACATTATGCCCTGATTAACCCAAATCAAATAATGGAAATAGAATTCCATCTGCCATTGAAATCATAAATAATAAATACATTATTAAATCAATAAACGGAGCACAACAATGAATTTTAGATCTCGTGATTAGAGCCAGCTCTTTCTTTGGGACATATTAAACCACATTCACAGCACATTCCACTTGGGTTTTTTTAAGAGGTGATCTGTTTCTTTTTCAGGAAGTTCATGTGAAGTTTCTGAACCTCCACTTTGCCCCTTGGGGAGAAGCAGCCCAGAAATAAGGTGAAAGTGTTCTGAAAGAAATGAGGAAATCTCAAAAGGAAAAAAAAATCGCACATTATAGAAATCCTGGTAAATAAAATATAACCAAGGAGCAGCATGGGAAGCATTTAACCCACTGCACACTAGTTTTTCTGTGCTGCCAGCACGGAATGAGGGGTGAGGAATGTCAGGGAGGATGGGTCTGGGTATTAGTGACATCAAATTCCATAGAAATGTTAATGATTAACGATAGAAAGAACAGACAACATATTGGAGCAGGGACAAAGACATAAAATCAGTGGTAGTTGAGGCCTTCATGGCTGCTGATCCTGTATAAGAATTAAGAGTAGTGTTTCAGTAAGAAAAATAACACAAATTCTTTGAAGGCTCAGTTTTGGAAAGCTGTGGCAGCTCAAGAGACTTCTGTTGCACAATTCCACGTTTGTATGGGCAATGAAATTCCAGAACCTCCCTTGGTCTACACGAAACCTGAAAGAGAACTTTATTTTATTGTTACAGATCCATTAGTTTATGCTTTGGGACATCTGTAGGACCAGACCCAGAGGATTTCTGCCTTGAAACACAACAGGCCCTCAAGGGGGCGAGGAGTTCCTGTAAAAGTGAAGAACCTTCAAGCCCATCCAGTGCCACCCCTGCCATGGGTTGACACTTTCCACCACCCCAGGCTGCTCCAAGCCCTGTCCAACCTGGCCTTGGACACTTGCAGGGACGGGACAGCCACAACTTTTCTCTGCCTGGCTTGGTTCCATCATTGTGGTGTCCTCCTGCTGCTCTTGCCAACAGGGAAACCCCAGAATCCTCCAGCCCTTTATACCTTTCTGTAGCATGCACAGATCTCCTGAGTGCTCCTGTTCACCATGAACTTCTGCACCTCTTATAAATTATTTTTTCTGCCCATTGTCAAGATTTGGAAATGATTTATTGGTGCATTTTTTGCAGCAGGACTGGAGGCTCTCTAGTTAAATTCCACACAGACTGTCTTGGCCAGCTCAAAACCCACAGCTCTTGGCGTTTCTACTATGGCTGGGTTTTCACGAACTGCTTCAGTAAAGCTGATATTTTTTAATAGAATTTTTCATAGACTCATAGAGTTCCCTGAGTTGGAAGGGACCCACTAGGATTGTTGAGTCCAGCTCCTGGCCTTGCACAGACACCCCAAAAATATCACCCTGTGCATCCCTGGGAGCAGTGTCCAAACTCTCCCGGAGCTCTGGCAGCCTCGGGGCCATGCCCATTCCCTGGGGAGCCTGGGCAGTGCCCAGCACCCTGTGGGGAAAGAACCTTTTCCTTAGGTTATCCAACCTAAACCTCCCAACAGAAATATTAAAATTAGACATGTACAACCACGCTTGCACATCAGAAGCTCTGCCACTTCTTTATTGCAAAGCTGCAGAAGGAACAGAAGAAAATAGCGTTTTCTTGGTGCGTCGTGGAAATGGATCTCCCGCCTTTACGGAGGGATTTTGGCTGCTTTTTGGGCATCTCTTTCTTGCAAGATTTCCCTCTAAATGGCTTCTGTAACCAGCACTGCCTCCTGCTATTCCTTCCACACCGGGCACTGATCCTTCAGCTCCCTTCTCCCACAGCCGGTTTCGTAAGCACTGACAGTCTGGCTGAATTTAGAGGACACAAAAAATCTTGACATTCAACTTGTCAACATTTCTGTCGCTGAGCCTGTGTTCCCGTGACTTATTTTTAAATGCAAATCAGAAGATGATTAGCTGTTTTCTCTCTTCATTGTGTTTATTTTTGCTTGTTCTTTGGGGCTGCTTTTCATGCCTCATCTTGGCTGAATTCTCTCCCATTTTTTCTCACTTCCTGTGCATTTCTGCTCTTGCTCTGTTCTCTGCCCTTTGTTCTCAGTCGCTGTTTTCCCCCCTTTTCCCTTTTGTGCCTCTCTTGCATATTTTGTGGTGCTCTATCATCTCTGTTCTTTGTCTTTACTTTTCTTTGTCTTTTCATTTTGCCTATCTTTGTTCTGTGTCCTCTTTGGTGTCTCCCTGTTCTTTGTCTTCTCTTTTTCCTTGTTCTTCCTTTTCCTCTGTCTGTCTCTTTTTATGATTCCCTTTTATCTTCGTTGTGTTCTGAGCAGGTTTGTCTTGATCTTTGTCTTTGCAGAGAACGTGCTCAAATGAAGACAAAACACGCCATTCAAACAGAAATTGCTTATTAATTATAACGTGGACACACTGCTGAAACCCAAGCCTCCCACAAAGCCAGCAAACCAACTCACAGGAATTTTCAGGCCGTCCTGTATTTTTCTGGGCATCTGGGCCACATGTAGGTCCCCGTGGTTAAACACCCAGCACCTAAAAACCATTCTATCCCACTCCCCTGCCTCTGACTCTCAGTCCATAAATCCATCCTAAACTTTATCACTGACCCGTGAAGACTTGGGTGCAAAACATTCAAAGTGAGGCATCTGGTTAAGCAGCAGCTATGAGTAAAAATGTGTATTTTGGTCTCCAGTATGGAATCCACAGGATCTCCATGTCCCAAGTGTTCCCCTTCCTCCTGTGGTGAGGGGTATGATTTACTGCAGATGTCTCTGACCTACATCATCAGCTCCAAGTTATCAGTTGCTGCTAGAAGGAGTGGTTTAATTTACTAACCGGCTCTGCTGGGAATGGGAACCAGTGTCTGCTGCAGCCATGTGAAAGGCAGGATTTTGTGGTGCACTTGGTGCACAGTCCTGAGTTATAGTTGTCAGTTCTTTCGTATTTCAAAAACAAAACATCTTAAAAATGTGGAAACAGGAAAATCACAGGCAGGGGTATTTTGGTAAAGGAAGTTCTATTTGGTCCTGAAATAAATCTTTCTGTGGTCTCTTTGAGCTTTGAAAAGATTATTATGATCTCAAAGTTTAAGCTTAAAAAGGAAAAGTTCACATAAAAAAAAAAAAAAGTTTAGCTTTCTTTTCATTTTCCCACCCATTTCTCCCCTCTAATAATTCACGGAAATCTCTCTGCATGTGCGATATTTGATTAATCCTCATTAAAGCCTCGGCTGAAAAACAAACCCCAGGTCTTGGGGTTTGCCCTGTTGCTGCTTTCACCTTCTTTATTTTTCCCTCCTTCATTTACTCCTCCTCAGGAGGGCCCTGAGAGCCACGTCGGGTTGTCAAAGTGCAGAGTGGGTGAATTGGGAGTAGTTCCCCAGGGAAGAGGGGCTGGGTGCTCCCAGGACCCTGCTGCAGCACTTCCAAAGATTCGAGGGACCTTTCCTGCCCTGCTGCCTTTCCAGGCTGCTCCTCTCTCCCCACACCTTTGCTGTTAAATTGTCACTCTCCTGGCCAGGCTGTGGTATATAAATAGAAATCTCATATCTTCTACCTGCTGTGCTCTGGGGAAGCCCCAGCACGCCCAGCACATCACAGACCTCTGCAAACCGTCTGTAGGACCCGGCCACAATATTGCAACAAATAACCTGCCTCTGATGTGAATTGTCCTGGACCTGGGAAATGCTGCAGGTTCCCTGGAGGCTGCAAATTGAGCCAAGCCCGGGCTCCTTGTGCTGCCTCCTCGCTGTTGCTGTTGCTACCAGCATCCCTGGCTCTGGTGGTGGATGCAGAAGTGGGATGGGGTCTCTTCCCACTTCTTTCTGTTGTGGCTTGGGCATGGAGTTGCTGGGGAAGGGCTGTGGGAATGGGGAGATTCTCCCATCAGTGTGTGAGAGCACCCCTCCCCTAAAAGCTGAAAGGATGTTCCCCTGCTGGCCCTGGTGTGGGCATTTTTGAGGGAACACAGGTGTTCTCCCATTCTGCATAAATATGCAGGAATTACAGGTTTCCCAGGCTAGATATTTTTTGTCTTAATAATGTTGATTTAAATTTTGCTTAAATATTAATAAAGTGATTTAAGACCAGGCTGTTTAGGCCAAATGTACATTAAAATTCCCCCTATATTTTCCCTCTTTTTAAATCCTCCTCCTTCAGTTTATTCCCTGAGGGAGGGTTTGGGTCCTGAACTCATCGTGAGATCTTCAAACACATAATAAGAATTAATCACCATTAGTCCTCTATTTTAACAGCTGCTTCCTACCCCCCGAACTGGTACAGCTGCAAACTTCCCTCCCTCTGCCGACACCTTGATCCCATTACAGCTGGAAACTTCCACACAGAAAAAAAAAAATAAATAAAAAACAAACCACAGGTTTAAGTTGATTTTGAAGCAACACACATTTGTTAATTGCTCAGGTCTGGGTGGGAGGAGGGCGATGCAGCTCCTGGGCAGTGGGAGCTGAAGGAGCATCGTCCTTCCCAAGCACGAAGTCACCACTCTGCTGTCACTCAGTGTCACCGAGGGAGGTGCAAACCCCACCTCAACACAAAAACCCTGTCATTTGCATCCACCACTATTTGCATCTTCATATTCCTAGGAAAACAAGTATCATTTATTTATTAATAACGAGAAGATATTTACCTGCTTGTGGAAATTTCCCTTTTCCTCCTTTCCTTTCCTACTTTCCTGCTTTCTCCATTCTAATATCTGCCCTTAGATTGTAATTATTTTATTTTTCTACTTTTTAGCGTTAAGGTTTGAGATAGATAATTATTTTGCTTAATAGTAAATTTCACTGCAACGTGCCCAGAGGGATCTGAAATAAAAGGTATTTAAAAATCTACCATGTTAGAAAAGTAAAATAATTTCAGCTAATGAGATTATCAAGGATAATCGGTTTACAAAAGCCCATTATGTGACAGATTCATTGATGTCTTAAAACAGAAATGGAGAATCCTATTTATTTTTTGAAATGGTGTAGAATAATTGCTTTTCAGAATGTAAAAGGCTGGTTTTCATATATATATATATATTTTTAAATGTGATGATTTCTGTAGCCCCATCTGCTGTTCGGTTTCAGAAGTAGCCAGAGGAAGAATTGGTGTAACGTGCGTTTTTCTGTGGAGAATTGGTGAGAGGTGGCACTTGCTCTGTGGATTTGATTGGGGACTGTAAGGAAGGGCTTCATCCCTTTCAGAATTCGTGGGAAGAAGTTGAAGGAGTGGAATGGAAGTTCCACTTTCACTCATCCATGGCTGAGGACATATTGCGGAGAAGGAGAAGAAGGAGAGGAGGAGGAGGAGGAGGAGAGGTCAGTGTTGGTGGCTGCTCCTGCTGGAGTAACCATGGAGGCCCTACTGACGCAGCTGTTTCCTTACCCCAGCAAGCGCAAATGGCTCCAAGAGAAATGGGGTGGGGGTGCTCCAGGAGAAGACAGGTCATTGCAGGGCTCACATTTCTGCAGGGTACAGAGTAGGGTCCTTTTAGAGGTGTGAAAGTTCACTGGGACATTTTCCTTCCATTTTCCCCCTGAATTTCCTAGGAGATGTGTGTTACACGTGGGCTTTGTCTGCTTGCAGAGGTAGAAGGGTTGATTTGGCCCAAGGAGAGTTGAAAGGTGCTGCAATTCTACCAGAGTCTTGTAACACTCAAGACACACCGTAGGCCTGGACCTTATAAATAAACAAAATCATTAATTGCTGTGTTACATAAACTAAAACTCATGTGGAGAAAGCTGCAACATTGGAAAAAAACTAAAACAAACCCAACAATAATAATGTCTATTTTATCCGTTTTGGTTTATTGTTTAGACCATACCTGGAATGTGCCTGGTGGGACTTGGACACGGAGTCTGTTCCAGGACTTTTGTTCCGTGATGATGTGGAAGGTGACTCTTCAGTAAGTAACACCAAACGATTTCAGACTTGTATAAATAATACACATGTTCTGTCTCCTGTGATGGAATGATGAATAGCACAGAGAGTGATTGATTTGCTGACACGTGGCGGTGGCTGGGACAGTCTGTACTGTCCTTGGATCCCTCAGCCTGGCCCTACCTCTCCCACAGCTTTGTTCCCATGGCAGTTGGGTTCTCCAGCCCCGTGTGAATGCCAGGTCTTGGCTTGGCTTGAAAGGGACAACAGGGACACACAGATTGAGCCCATCCCCACCACGGTGTCCACTGCATGTACCTGCCTCACACATGCAGATTTTGTCCCCCCAAAATGTGGCTTTTACACAATCTCTTCTGCTGCCGCTCAATCCTCTGCTTAAATGGTTCCCTCTTTTTTTTTTTTTTTCTCTAATATTTAGCAGAAAATAATTCCGCAATGAGCTTTATTAAAGCAGCAGGATAGATTAAAAAATGAAATGCGTTTAGCAAGATTTGGGGGGAAGGCTGGAGTAATTAATTTTCAATAATACCTGGCATTTCCAGAACTCCTTTCATCCCAAGATCACCAAACAGTTTACAGACATTAATTAATTAAAGCATTATGATGCCCCAGTGTGGGGCCATCGCCGGCATGTCTGACTCAGACAAACTCCCTCCAATTCCCCGGACAGCCGAGCAGTATCCGCTCCTCTGCCTGCACCAGGGCTATTCCTCTGAGCAAATACTGCTCAGCTTTCCCAAGGTTTGCACTCTGTGGCCCTATGTAAATATTTTCCAATAAGTTCGATTATTTGTCTTTTATTCTCTATCAGGAAAACCCCAAATATCTCCGTAATAAAATTTCCAGCGCGTGTTTACATGAGGGCAGTTCGGATGATTAGTTTCTGATTCAGCTGCCCATTAAAGCATCCCCCGTTCCTGGAAAACTCCCTTTGCAGGCTGGGAGCTGGACATGCATTTTAAGCTTGGATTTTGGGGTGAGTGCAGTAAATCACGTGGGAAAAGAGGAGAGGGGTGCAAGTAACGTCACACTCCTGGAAATCCCCTGTGAAGTGCAAGTTGGGTGAAATCTTATGAAAGCTGTAGATTATCCAAACTTTCTCCACTCCGATGATTTGATTCATGAACGTGTAAATAGATAGATAGCTAGATCCATCACGGGGATCCCTGGGGAGCAATGGAATGGTGTTTGTGATTGGAAAAATATTATAAAAGAGATCACGTATAGCCAATAGTTGGGCAGTTTTGTAGCGCCAAGATAAATAGGAAAGAAATGACATTTCATGATCGCATTTTTAAAGGACGTTGGAAGTTACCAAAGCAGGAGAAATGGATGTGCTGCAGTGATGCAGCTGCATTCCCGTGTGGCAGTGCTGCCAGTTGGGCCCCTCAGCCCTCACCCCACATTTTTGGGATCACAGTGTGACTCTGCATTCATGGGGAATCACAGAGTTGTTAAGGTGGGAAAAGATCTCCAGGTTCATTGAGTTCAACCTGTGCCTGATCCCCACCTCATCACCCAGCCCAGAGCACTGAGTGCCACATTCAACTGTTCCTTGGACTCCACCACCTCCCTGAGCAGCTCATTCCAATGCCTGGCAACCCTTTCCATGAAGAATTTTTCCTGATGTTAAACTTAAACCCCCTCTAAATGACTGTACCTTGATGTTTGACCCTACCTTGGCCATGGGATGAGCGCTTCACTCGGCCTAAGACCTTCCAGTTTAGCTGGGATATTCAGAACCAGGATCTGCCTTGAAAGATGTGTTTGTAATGGAAGAGCGAGTTAAAAGAACAACCAAAAAAACTGTGGTTGGTTTGTTTGTTTATTTGTTTTTTTGTTGGATTGACTATTTTCCGAAAGCCGAATGAAAACCAGTATGAAAATAAGAAGTCCCTTTCATTATGTGTGGTCTGGCCATCATTTTTCCTGGTTGGGTTGGCCAAGTTTCCCTTCCTTCCAGCTTGGAATCATGGTGGAGAAGAGACATTGGACGTGGGGCAGGAGGCACTTGGAGCCACATCCCCAGTGCCACTGTGAACCCGTGTCCTGAGCCATTCCTGTCACCTGGCACCTCAACCCATCCATCCACCCGCCTGCAAACAGAGAAATGTCAGGGTGGTGTCCATGGAGGAGCCTCTGGTTGGGGAAGGAGGGAGCTGGGAATGCTGCCCTCCTCCCTGCTTGTTTACCCTATGGCAAGTGCATCTTTGGGGAGCGCTGTGACTCCGAGATATGAGGAGAAATTCTTCAGTAAACACAAGTGACATTTGGCATATAAATAAGTAAGGGAATACTCCTGCGCAAGCAGCGCAGGTCAACAGAGATCTTTTATCTCCTGGTGTAGAGTCGGCTGCTTTGGAAAGGGAAAAAAAAGTGCAAAGTGTTTGTGGAAGGGGTGGTGGAACTGAGAATCCTGGTCCTGGTCCAGCGTGAGCGGCCTCACTCCTCAGCCCTATTGGTTCTAGGAAAATCCAGGGTGTGCCAGATGGATTTCTCCACAACTTTCTTTTTTAAATTATTCTTTCACTATTTTAAAAAATTCTCTCTCCTTTTTAAAATTTCTCTCTTTTTTTTTAATTTTCCTTTTTCTCTTTTCCTCCCTTTTTTTTTTTTTTCCCTCTCTTTTTTCCCTCCTTTTCTTCTTTCTTTTTAAAAATATGATTAATATATAACAGAGCGCTTTGGAGAGTAAATACTGATTTGCAACAGCACAGTAAACAAATAACAGGGGAAGAGGCGTGGAGCCTGTATATCCATACATCCATAAAATCCTTTGCATCCACACATGCGCACCCGCGTTCTTATTGTGTAGGTTTAGCTAAGGGGATTTACCTCCTTTTTAATATTTTTGAAGGCTGCTTTATGATCCTGTTGACCTGCTATTAGCAAAAGCTTAGCTTTCAACAAAGGTAATTAAATTATAAAATCACTGCTGCAATCATCAAACTACTCATAAAACAAGAAATGAAAAAAAAAAAAAAATACCTGAAATAAAAATCTTGCAGGCTTCTCCTCATGTAATATTGCTCCCTGATGTTAATTACATTTAAATGGGAGAGTACTATTTTGGTATCATTCATACGCCTCCAAAAGTACTTTCCAGTTTATCATACCTGTCAACCCCAGTGCATCACAGGCTAATACTTTATTAAGAAAAAAATCATTAGGGAGCTGCTGATCCCATTTAAGTACATTGGGCAGAATGTAAGACTAATTAAAAAGCATATTTTTACATTATTAATTTCTGAGTTTCACACTTAATGAATGTGAAATGACAGGGCTACTATTTTTATATTCCGGCTCTCTGGGCTCTTCAGCCAGGGGAATTCAATTCTGGGGATTTTTTGCAAAGATGCTTCTTGGGAGATTTGTTTTCAAGAACAGCTAAGCTTTTTTAGCTGTGCCTTTTTCTGGGAAATTATACCAAAGCATATTACAGCCACTTAAAAAGAGTAGTTAAATAGATGTTGTGTTGGGTTTTTTTTCATCACACTGCTATAAAAGTATTTTAGATGAGGTATAAAATATGGTTTTTAAATGATATTATGATTTGCAAACACTAAAAAATAATTGCGGTGGAGTTGAGAGAGAGCGAAAACATCTAATCTTTATTGTGTAAGACAATGTGATAAAATATTTTACAGCCAAAAGCTCATTTTGCATCTGGAAAATTGTGTAAACTGATGGGGGGGGGAGAGAGAAATCTCATTAAAACAAAAGGTTATTTTTAATATTCTTCAAACAAAGCAACACTTCTAACCGCATCTCCCTTCCTCATATTTATTAAATTAGACAATTGCACGAATGCCTGATGTTGTATTTAAATAAAGACATAAAACGACGGAGAGCGTGGGACGAGGCTGGAGACGGGGTTTGGAGCAGCGGGCACTGAGAGGGAGCTCAGCCCCGGGAATGTGGGGCTGCTGGGGGCCCGGGGGTACCGATCCAAGCCTTCGGAGGGTTGGGTGTCACTGAGCCCTGAGCCAGGGCCGCCTGGCACCGCGTCCCCGCCAGCCGCAGCACCGCCACTTTTATAGGGCACTGCAAGGAGGAGTGGAGAGAAGCAGGGAATTTTTTTTTTTTCCCCCTTTTTTTCTCTTTTTTTTTTTTTTTTTTTCCAAATGTGCTTACAATTACCTCTCTGTATTTTTATTGTCTTTTTACTAACCACAAAACTCACACTGGAGGCAAAGCTTAACGGCTGAGGCTTTCCCCGTGTAAATATTAGGAAATTACATTTGTACAAACTGCGCGGCTTTGTAAAGGGGGCTGGAGCCACTCCAACACAAATTAATCAGGATAAAGTTGCTCTATGTTCAACATGACCATAGTTTATTTTCTTAAAGTATTAATTTGTCAACAGCTTTCCTGCCTCGCTGTGACTCATGTGGATGGCATTGAGGGAAGACACAGATGCAATCTTGCTGCTCTACCTTGTGGTTTTAGGAACCAGCTCCAGTTAATCAAACCATAATTGTGTTTAATTCCTCAATATTTGTTTTCCCACCAAAGTCAAACGATTGAAATATGAATATGAACCTGTGTTTAAATATTGTCTTCCCTAAAAAAAAAAAAAAGGAAAAAAGGCATGAAACTATTTTAACCGTTTGCTAAACAATTTTTACTTCCAAGTCCTTCCCTCCTCTGTTGTTTCTCCCCCTCCCTCAGCCCCAAAATAAATAAATAGGCTCTGGCAATGGCTTTTCAGCTGGTGTCCTTTGCCTTTTCTCCTCCTCAGCCATCCCCAGTGCTGAAAGCATTGCTTTCCACATGTGCCCCTTCCTTCTTCTGCCTTCACTTGCTGCTTATTATATCCCCCCATTTTTAATTATATCTTGATTTTTGTAAAATGATCATTTGTTGTTATGTTTCTGGAATGCAAACGTGAGCGTAATGGGATCTATTTTTCAGAGTTGCCAAAACAAATTAAGGAGAACGTTCGGCTCTTCCTTTGCCAAATGTTTTAGTGTTTTTCCATGAAAGCAAATCTTATTTCGAACTGTATATTAAAGCTTAAGTAAATAATGCAGCCTGTAAGAAGCAAATTCTATTGTAAAATCAGTTACTGTTCGCAGGCTTTGCTGGTGATACCTGCACGGGGCTCTGTCCACGAAGAATCGGGGTAACAATGAAATGTTGTTAATTTTAATTTGCCTTTTGCAGAGCGGGGAAAGCTGAACTTTTTTCTCGAGTGCTGGACGCAGCCCCCATAAATATGGAGCATTTGTTGTGGCTGCCTCACGGATGCCCAGGTAGGCAAGGAGGCTCTCGGATAACGACATCACACGGGGCTGGAATGGGAGCAGCTTTAGGCACTGAGCTTTGTTAATCGTGGGGCCGGGGGCTCGCCTGTTCTTTAGCATCTTTTATTAACATACATCCCCAAATAATATTGACACTCTTCTTGTTTTATTAGCACACGTTTACCTTGTTCGTGGTTTTATTATTCAAGAATGCAGTTGTTGCCAAGTATTAATCAATATATTATGCTGCTCAGTTGGGCAAGCTGTACAAAAACATAGTGCCCCTAGGGTTAATACAGTCAAGAACTAGAAAAGTGTTTCAGACATGTACACAACATGTGGTTTACTATTATCATTAAATGAGGTGAACTGGGACTCTATACATATGGATTTTGAATTGCATAAATTTTGATTGATATCATTTGAAGACTGAGACCCTGAAAGGGTAGATTTTGTGAAAGACGATACACAGGCCAGCTATTACCACATACAATAATACCAGGAAAAATATCTGAAATGAGCAAGGCAGCTGGCTTTTAAATAGCTAAAACATAACATCAATACTTATTTTGAATAATGGAAAAAAGAGGTAAAAGATGTTGACCTCTGCCTGACAATAACATGTTCCAAAAGTAGAACTGGTCCCAGGAGAAAACCCCCTGCTCAACAGTAGCGACTAAGAAATTTTTTTCTTTCTCTCTCTCTTTCTTTCCTTCTTGTTTTCACTTGCTTTTCTTTTCCTTTTCTTTCTTACACTTCTTTTATTCACCATATTTATACTTTTTTCTCCCTCCCCAGCAAAGGTAAATGGGCTTTTGAACACGCAGTCAGCCGCCAGAAAGAAAAAAAAAAAAAAACAACAAAAAAACCGAAGCCCCAAGAATTTTTGCAAATTCAGGAAACACTTGAGAGGTAAAACCAACATCCTGAGACAGGAGACAAGGCCAGCTTTTGACACCGGGCTGGACCTGCGAGGCCGAAGGAAACCTGGAGCCAGGAAGCGGCCGCTGTCGGGGTCAGGCCGCCAGGGACCCTGCTCCTTGCCGCGCACCACAGGCCCCGCCGGCCTTTTCATGGGAAATTTGCTGAAAATTTGCTGATCTGCATGAAACATTTATTGGAGGGGGAGAGGAAGAGCCTTCCCTTGGCTTCTGGTGGGTTCCTGGTTCATATGGCATAAAGTGGGGAACATAATGTATGCGAGGAGGCGGCGGGGCTCGGAGGCCCCACGTCCATTTTTTTCCCACTGTGTGATACACATGGAAAATTATCAATACCTCGCTCTAGCAGATTCCTTCAATTCGCCTGTATTTGTTCAAACTTTTGGGAGAGCACCGGATGCTTAATGCTTCATTTATGATTTATGCTCCATAAATGTATTAAAACATTAACCATATTTCTGCTATGGCATACTTGAATCCTCCTGGGGAAAAGCCGGAGCGTTTCTCAGGCTGCTACTCCGGCTTCCCTGAGGAGCGAGATTATTTGTGTTGTGTTACACCTCCAAGTGTTGATTAGGCCTCGGTGTTACCCTGACAGAAGTGTCGTGTGGTGCTTCTCTTTAATGGGGTAATAAGCTACATCAACTGCATGAAGGAAATGTTCCTTCTCAAGTCAGAAACAGCAAAAAAAGTTGGTGTGCAAAGCCAGCGAAGGCTCTGTCCCTTCCGTCCCCTCCATTCCGGTGAAACCCTCCAGAGTGGGAAACTCTTGGCCATAGCACTTGGGTGGCTCTGCAAATTTATAATCGGGGTTAGAACTCCCTAATATATTAAATGGTTACACACCAGCCTTTGCCGAGCCCGGCTTTCAACCGCCTTGCAGGCTCCGAAACACGGCTGTTAATTGGAAAGCAGGAAGGTTAAAAAAGAGACAAACTAGTTTTCTGGCTTGGCTTTGACAGCCTGGATTATTTATGCAGGGTTTTTTTTTTTTGGGGTTTGTTTTTTTTTCCAGGTTTTTCCCCCCCTCTTTTATTTTTCCCCCGTCTTTTTGTGCTGGGGTGGAGGGGTGGGGGCTGTCTGGAGGATTTCTTAGTGGTTGGGAAGCTTCACATTTTTCAGTAAGCATTATTGGGTAACAATTGGTGCAAACATTATGGAGGGGGAAAGGCACATAAATCACGAAATAAAAAAATAGTTTCTGCACATTTTCAAAAAACACGTTGTGCTCTCTGAGGTCCTTTTCATTTTAACCAAATCAGGGGGAACTTGTCCTCACAGCGGCAAGGCAGATGGAACAATAAATCACAGGAACCATTGACTGCCTGCAGTGTACTCTCCGCAGCTGTCACTTTTTTGTCTCTTTGGTTTTAGCTGACATGGTTTGAGGTCCACTGTGAACCAATCTGGACTTTTTTTTTACCGTCATATCCATCAAAACGACCAGTAGCCATCAACCTACTGCAGCGATCGATTCGTTTGCTTATTCTCACGCATAAGCCAATACTCAGCTCACTAGGTGAGGCTTGGGAGAAGCACCTCATTTTAGCTTTTTTTTTTTTCTTTTCTCTCCCCCTCTTTCTTTCTTTTCTTCTTTTTCCTTTTTCTTTTTTCTTTTTTTTTTTTCCCTCTCCCTTTCGCCTCCAGCTACAGCTGTGATTTTCTGAGCAGTCTTGGCTAACGTTATTAAAGTTGCATCATGATAGATATAGAGGGGAGCGGGAAACAGCTTCCACCCGCACCAACAGCAAACCCAGCAACAACCGAGGGGTTTTGCTGTTGTTGTCAGTGTTGCTTTTCAGGTGTAGCGAGACGCTTGCTAAGCTCGGAGTTTCCAACTCATTGCTTATTTTGCAAAGTAAACAAGCAAATGTTATGTGCATAACCTTAGCTGTCTCTGCAAAGGTCAGCGCCTGCCTGCCGATTTTCTCTGCTGCCTTTTGGTGGCACTCTGATGCCGGCGATTCCTCCTGCCGTGTTTGGGAAACAAGACGTCCTTTCTTAACAAAAGACTCAATCTACAAAAGGCTGCAAAACAAAAAAAAATTGATTAAATTTGAACTAGAGTAGGAAAGTTTAGCTGGGTGGGGGGAATCGCCCGGTAAGGGCTACACTGGGGTCGATCCGGACCCTGGGCTGAGGAGTCGATCAGGATCTTGTGGGGTGCTGCAAAAACGGGGGGGTCCCTCTGCTATCCAACAATATCCGTGAACATACAGAGGTGGGATTGGAGATCACATTCGGCGGGCTCAGTTTATGACCTCAAACGCTGCAAAGTGTCTTTTCCATTTTCACAAAGTGTCCGATGCTCTGTCTGTCGTTGAAATGAGCAGGGACTGAACTTCAGGACGCATTTTGGACAACAGTGTGGTTTTTCTGTGGTATAAATAGCAGCAAGGAGATACATGGATAATACAGTCGTAGTAATGTTCTTTTTTAAATGTCAAAAAATACCTGCTCACTTTAAAAGCCTTCAGTTAGGTCGAGTTAAACTTATTATATACAATTTTTTTTTATAGCTGAACTCCATGATTTTGACTTGAGGTGACAGCTGAAAAGCACCAGAAACCCTTGGAATTTCAGATCTATATATTACTATAAAGGAAGAAAATAAAGTTCCACTAGGAGAAGGCAGGGAATTGCATTTACCAAATATACATAGTTTAAAAAACACAACCCCTGAAACATTTACCTTAAAAAAAGTCAAGAGAGCAGAAGTTTTCTTTTGTATCTATAGAGCAAACATCCCTGGGATTTGTAATAAAAACCCAGTTATGAGATCCGGGGTCCCTCCTGTTAACAAGGATCTCTTAGCAGATATTGAAATATTGCCACGTTGGAGAGAAGTTATTTAAGGACCCTCCAGGAGCTGATGTGAAGGCAGATTCTGCTGAGAGTGTTTTCCTCTCTGCAAAGATTTGAAGGGAGCGTGTCCTGAACATATTCCACTTTAGAGAGATGCAACAAATAACGAGCTGCAGTCAAAGCCAGCCCCACTTCATGATGAATTTCAAGGAGTGTGACCAATAATCCTTCTACTTATCTTAAAAATCCTATGGAAGTAGTAAACCTGTTCCAATAGAACTGAGAGCAAAGTGCGGGGGGAAAATAAACCAGAAACATCACAAACCAAGCCATCTGTCTGTGAGCAACCCAAGAACCCTGAGTCCACCCAAGTAGTTACTGCGTGTTTTTCTGTACTGCTAATGGATTGCATATTGTTGAAAATATGAATTACAGAATAAATCAGAGCAGAGTGGAAATTATGGGTCGGGTTCTGCTCTTGGCCGCGGTGAAATTATCAGGCTGACTCTGCTGCTATTGAGGTGCACATCGGATTAATTATTCAATGTAAATTACTCCAGATTGGCAATCTGAGCTCTCTAAATTCACCAACAGCCAGAGGAGCGAGGCTGGGAGTGGATGAGGGTCAGACCAGTTTAGGCTGTGGATTTTCACAGACCTTTGCTCACTACCCTTAACTCTGCAAGACCCACAAACGTCTTAAATACACCTTTAAAAATGTCTCGTGCTGGGGACATGCCAAACATCTCTTGCTCCCTTTAGGGGAGACATGAAGAGTTACAAACGTGAGCCCTGTTGCCAGAGCTGCTGCCGAGAAAAAAACCTGAAGTGACTCAGAGTTTTGGCTGAGGAGGGAGAGCAGGATAAGAGGGCCCTGCGTTACAGCAATTACACAGGAATAAGGAATTTCACTCTGATTACCCTGCCAGCAAAATCTCTATATATCTAATATCAGATAACATCATCCTGCCTGTGAAAGGAAGGCCACTAATTCCGCAGTATTCTCATTTTCAAATGAATTCCAACGCCGAGAGCAGGGAGCAGCTTTGTTAAAAGGGAACGGGCATTAATATGCCTAATGGGGACTTTTCTCCTGTGCCTACCAAACGGGCTCTAACACAATTCCACATTTCAAGCAGGAAGCAGTTCTGCCTATTTTCTAATTAGCTGTGGTAGATATTTAATAAAAAGAAGGACAGGAGAAAATTTAAAAAAAAAAGAAAAAAGCTGTGCGAACACAAAACTTTGTTCAGCGCTTGCATACAAAACACGGCGGGTTCAACCCCAAAAAAGAGGCACGAGCTGGCTGCTGGGGGACGTTTAATTGGAGCCCCCAGGTGCCCCCCTGGAATGGGCAGCACAGGCACAGTCCTGGCAGGACCGAGCCGCAGGCGCTGCCGAGCGGGTGGTGCCGCTGCTGCTGCCGCTGCTGCTGCTGTTATTTTCCAAGAGGAAATATTTCGGGTCTGCCCTAACATTAGTGCAACATATCGCTGCGGCTGCATTCCCTGCTGACTGCAGGCTGTTTGATGAGTAATTAGGAGACCTTCTCTTTAGTTTGTTTGACATATTTTACAAAACGTGCGAATCTGTTAAAAATTTGCTTGTTCATTTAAAAGGCAGAGTTCCTAAATGAAGCAGAGTATTTGCTAAATAGATGTAATTTTAGGATGTGATTTTGTTTTTTTGTTTCTTTTTTTTTTTTTTTTTTCCTGTTGCAACTTCAAACACAATAGGCTCTTTTTGCCTTAAAAAGGATTTTTTTTTTTATTTCTGTGGAGAAGTAATTATTGTTTGTGCATCTGCATAGCTTCACTCAGAGCTCATACAGAGAATATCTCTGTAATACTTGGAGATAAACATATCTAGACATACAGATCTCCATGTGTGTACTTAAGTTTGTTTATATTTTACACCCACACGTCAAAACTGGCATCATTAAGTACTTACTGGAAAGCAATAAACACAGCTCTCTTTCCTCTGCCTAGATCAAAGGTGAACACTTTTTCCTTCATTTTCCATTAAAACATCTTTAGCAAAGAAACCTCAGAGAAAATATTAAATATTCTCAAATATTTCAGCACTCCTCTACTAAATACAATTTGAAGATCATCTGCTGCTCCAGATTGCATGATTTCAGCTGGTGATTTAACTTTCCTAAATATGGCAGGGTCGTGTAATTAAAAAGTTTAATTTTGCTGGATTTGAAAGCATTTGGAGTTTTTTAAAACATAAATATTATTTTCTTCATTTTAAACATGCAAAGAAGTGACACCACTCAGCAACCTTAATTTCAGGCAAAGTTGCTTCTTGCAGTGTTCACTACTAGAAATGAAAAATTAGACATTCAAAAATAGAAATAGAACTCCTCTCAATTTATTCAAAACCCTCCCTGTGGTATTTAAAGTCCAGCAATCCTACTGACCCAAAGGTTAAAGTTGTCCCCAAAAAAGCAATGCTGGAATAAGGCTATGCTGGCTGAGATTAAAATCCTTTAGTGCTGCAAAATGTGAGCGCAGGGATGATTTAAAAGCCCCGTACTTTTCTAGTCAGCTCCACTTATTGCTTCAGGCTGAGCATTTTGTTTTTTTTTTTTTTTTTTTTTCCTTTTTTTTTTTTTTTTTTTTTTTTTTTTTTTCTTTTCCAGTGAACACTCCATTGCTTATTTAGGGGAAGCATCTCATTCATCTGTGCCTGCTTCTTGCCGAGACTTCTTCCTGCTGGAGAATTACTGCCTGGCACATCAATAGGCTGCAAATTATATAAGGGCTGTGTTTAACTTGCAGCCAGATTGCCATTGTCGGGAGGGTCCGTGTCTTTTAGCTAAACTGCCTTTTTCTGCAGGAATTTCAGATGTCTGTAATTGCCGCTCCTTTCAGCACAGCTTAAGGTATCAATATCAACTCGATTTGAATATCATAAGTGGGAAGTTGCTCTAAGCAAAACAAAAACATGTCAGTTGCCCAGGTGACATTTTGTAGCAAACAAGGAAATCACAACTCCAGGAAGTGTTGTATTTTATGCCAACAACAATATGACAGTTTTCTCTGTAAAGAAAACATGACACTTTTCCAAATATCAGAGGATGCCTCAGCTGCTCAAGGGATTCCTGTACTGTCACTGAAATGGAAGGTCACAGGCTGGTTTCATGATTTCTATAGTTTCAAAATGTTGTGGTGGAGCGTTTGCACGCTAAATGCTGTAGGCTAAGGGAAATCTTTCCCTTCATCTCTGAAAGAAGTGACAGGAAGAAAAAGGTCCTACTTTGACAGCAGTAACCTCTAGGTCTAGAGGTTCTGCCCCAAGCAACTCTGAAGTGAAATTACCTATGTTAATGTGTTGTCTTTGCTGTCACGCAGGCACACGTGTGCAAACCGCAGCCCGAGGGGTGAGTGTGCAACCAGGGGCCGTGTGGGACCGTGGAAATTCCTCCTGTCCCGTCCCCTACCTGGCCTCAGATGGAATAAAGACTGGAAAGTTCCTGCAAATGATTTCTTTTAAGAGGTGGGGTTTCCACTTTGACTTCAAGGCTTACTTGCTATGTGGGTACCTGATTCTCGGATTTTAAATAAACTGACTTTTGCTTTAAGCTGGGGAAAAAAAGAGTTTTAACTTCAAGGCTACGGACAGGATCAAAACACATTTGTTTCCAGCCTTCCTCTTTTTTTTTTTTTTTATTCTTCCCTCTCTCCCTTAAAAAAACACACCTTAGTCTATAGATTATATACTTCCTGCTGCCCTTTTTATAAGCAATAAGAATTTAATAACTGAGGGCAACTCTATAGTAATATTTATATGGGTCAAGTGGCTTAAAAGTATGCAATAAATGTAAAGTTATGAACCACATTGCCCCTTTTTAAATAATGCAGCTAGCACCAAGATATTATGTTTCATATTCTGGAAAAAGGTGTTTCAGCCTAGGCTTTAGGAGTACACCAGACATGAAAAGTTATACTGATCCCATAATAAAGTCACTGCCTGCTTAATATGGTGTGTTATGTAGAGCTCCAGATCTTAATAGCAGACCACAGCAAGAACGTCCCAGATGATATCAACAAAACCTTCGCTTTCTCATTAGCAATCAGCAAATTCTCCTGGTGGCTGCTGGTTTCAAATAAGGGCAAGTGCCTCTATTCCGAGTGGGAAGCCCAACAGGATAATAGAAATAATGCAGCCTAATCAGCAGCGAGCACACGAGATCCCCCTGCCAGGGCAGGCACGGGTGGGCTGGGTGACTCCCCTTCTGCAGCTTTTAACAGCCCTCCCAGTCCCGAGGAGCTGGATCCGTGGGATGGAGGGAGAGGCAGCTGGAAAAACCTCCACGTGCATCCCCACCATCCCCTCTCTGCTGCTGTTCACAGATATGAGGGGTTTGAGGATGTTTGTATAAAAAATGAACATTAAAAATCCCCTCACAGTCGTGGCTGCGAACGCCTAAAGAAAAGCTGTGCTGGTTTCTGTGTGTATAAAACACACCTATGTCTGCATGGGGAAGGGAGTCACAAATTCTTTTAATCTGGCCTCATGAAATCCTTGACTTTTTTGATAAATCAGATCAGATATTTGTCACCACGGCCCAAATGATCATTCCTTTGTCGGCCAGCACGCTGCTGATATCCGCACCAGAGCTGCCACTTGCACTGGTATTTTTATTCCTTGTTGCTGTTGGATTTAAACAGACTCTGTGTTTGGACACATGTTTGCAGCAGGGCATTATTAAGTGTGGGGACAACCATTGCTGTTGGCCATTCTGATGAAAGTGTGAAGGACACGCCATCCTCCTGCTCCTGCAGCCTAAATAATCCTTGGCTATGCTTGGGGAAATGCAGAACAGTTTTAGTTTTTGCACTGATTTTCTAATTGTAAGGGTTTTTTCCCCTCGCATTTTCCCCTGTGGTGCTCTTAGAATATCCTGATTTCTATTGAAGAGTGATTTTTGCGCTCTCGTTCATTCCTGGTTAAAAATTAAGCCTGCAAATGTGGCTGGTGCCATGCAAGGAAATGCAAGCCTAAGCTGCAGCAGGGTAAACAAAAAAGTGTTTTAAGAGGTGCTTAACTGTGTTTTGAACCCTGATTAAGCCTAAGGTTACTCAGTGTTTATATGTGCATTTGCCGTGCACTGGGAAAATTCAGTGTTTAATGGTTCCTGTGCTGATCTTTTGTTAGAGCCCTGGGCTGTGGTGCCCGAGAGCAGTGATTACTGGCCAGATTAAAAACCACAAACTCCTTCTAATTCCTAGTTTTGTCCAACTTTATTCCTGCTGATGTGAAGCAGGGCTCTGTATATCTCTTAGGGTTGGGATTTTAAAAACTGACACCACAAGTCAGTCCCCTGAGCTTTTATTTAGCTGATTTAGTGGGGCAAGGTAGTGTTGTTTTGGAAACATCAAACAGGGAACAGTTTCCATCTATGGGTCTCATTACGGTTCTCAGGTCTGATTTTTTTTTTTTGTTTAATAACCATGAGAGAGTAAATGGACAAGGAGGGTACCCCAAAAGGGCAAGGGGCTCCAAAAAATGGGTGATAACGTAGGACAATGAGGCAGCAGCACAGAGCTACATTTCCAACTTCTCCGCAC
This sequence comes from Picathartes gymnocephalus, assembly GCA_013390045.1. Lineage (NCBI taxonomy): Eukaryota > Metazoa > Chordata > Aves > Passeriformes > Picathartidae > Picathartes > Picathartes gymnocephalus. Next base: position 28,734 of record WEKY01045516.1, on the reverse strand, counting down.
TATTTTGAATTCTATGAATGACCTTGCTGAGTACTTCATTCTCCTAAAATAACGAGCAGGTCAATACCAGTCCTGCTTGTGTGATAAAACACAGTAATTGCTGACCAGGACATGTCCACAAAGGAGCTGGGAGAGCTGATCTGGGGGAGTGAGGACATTTTCACCAGCAGGGTCAGGAGATCCTGACAGTTCAGGACAGTTCCATGGCAGGGAAAGACAAGACATGTCGAGGCCGACTGAAAAAACAAAGTGATGGACGAGGGTGACGTTACCAAAGGGAAAACTGTGCTGGTAAAAAAAAGAAAAAAAAAAAAAATTGCATATTTACTAAAAGCAAACCTCTTGTTTATGAGAAGTGAGAGGTGAAATTGAGACTACTGATGGTAAATTGCATGATTATAGTGCTCAAGTGAGAGTGGAAAAAAAGGGCTCTGGGAGAAAAGTTGGCCCTGCAACATCTAAGCACCAGCTACCTGCACCTCCACGGAGGTTAGAAATTCAGGAGAAGGTTTCTGATATCAAAGCAGCCAGGCTGTGGAGCAGACTCCACATATGGGTAACGATGTGAAAAACCACTAACGACTCCTAAAGCAGAGCCTGATGACAGAGGATTAGGGGACAGGTTGTCTGCACTGGAAAGGGCCTGGGTGGGAAGACCCAAAGAGCCTCGTCCAGTCCAGTTTAATGGAAACACCCTGGAAACTGGAAACACTGAGGCACACCTAGCTCAGACTGTCTAAACTCCCTTTTTGTTGTTGTTGTTGTTTTTATTACCATGGCTTTAATCTGTGCAGATTCCAGGGATGGGGAACACTTGGGCTCAGCCACTCTGCAGTGTGGGAGGGCACCTCGCAAGATGTGCTGCAGTAACAAGGGCAGGCTTTGAGCTTCTATTTTAACAAGAAAAAAAAAGGAAAAAAAAAAGAGGTTTTGGAGTGATTTCAAGAGTGCTGGTGCGCTATGGAAGAATTCAGAGAATAAGGAGCACAAGGTGGGGCAAGTGGAGGATGTGCTCTGCTCAGGGAGAGCAGATACACAGGGCCACTTCCTTGAGGTGATGCCACCACTCTGCGTCTTACTCTATAGGGGCATGAGACAGATTAAAACCAGAAAAGAAGCAAAACAAGAGAGAAAAGAAGGTAGAGAAAGGGAAATATTAAGATATTAGGCAGCAATTCTTCCCCGTGGTCCTGGCTGAGGAGTTTTGGGTGCCTCTGGATCCCTGGAAGTGTCCAAGGCCAGGTTGGATGGGCTTGGAGCAACCTGGGGCAGGGGAAGGTGCTCCTGGCCATGACAGGGGGTGGAACAGGGTGAGCTTTAAGTTCCCTTCCCACCCAAACAAGTAACTCTTGCCTGAGCTTTCAAGGCATCAAAGTTGCCTCCCTCCAGCCTGGGGTGGCACTGGAACGGTGCTGGCATGAAGTGTGCCTGGGGAGTGTCATTTGCATCGTGGCTTTCATTGCCTCCCACGTGTGGGAGTGCCAGCCTTGGAGTCCTGGAAACCTTGCGTGTGTGTGTGTGCAGCTCCTCTGCGAGCCTGACAAGGGATCATTAGTAACTCGCTGATGTCTCTCTCTGTTTGTTCTACTTCACGAGACACTTCCCCAACTAATTTAGAACAAAGCTTGGTGTTTACTTGGCTTCACAAAATGACACTCTTTTCCCCCCAAGATTGCTGCAAAGTCTTGGCAGGGAGTATTTGCATAAACAGGTTTCAACTTCATCAAGAACAGGTCGGGAGAGGAGGGCAAATCCAAGTGGAAGGGAAATAAAGCAGAGCAGGAGGCAGAGCAGTTGAGCTCTCATTTAGGGCTGCAAAAGAAGCACTTTGAATGTTTGCAGGGCTGGTGCAGACCTGTCAGGGAGCCACACAATTACCTGAGACCCCTAAAACTCCTGGAAATATGGAGGAAGAGCTGTGGGGAGCGGTGGAGGGGCCCAGCATGTGATCACCCACATGTGATCACCCTGCCACCGTGCACTGGAAGCCTTTGAAGCCTAGAAACGATGAAATTTTAATTGCCAGCAACCTCTCAGGGTCCTGGGGATAAAACCTCGAGGACAACTTCCCAGTGGAAGGCAGGGAGAGGGCAGCAGCACCGCTGATGTCCCCACGTGAGCACGGCCATCATCCCCACAACTTCACTCTCCCCAACTTTTCTCAGCTTGAGGGAAGGGTGGCTCCTCATACCAGGAGCTGAGGGGCGTCTTGTGCGGACAGAAAGAAGAGGAATTAGTTTATGGGAAGCGGATGGGCCCGGTATGTAAATAAAAGCCACTCGCATCCTCATTATGGGGGCTCTTTTGAATAAATGTTAGCCTTTAAGTGCCAGCTGTCACTCTATGCATGGCCTCCCTTCTTACAGCTAACCTCTCTGTCACCTCGCCTTGTCTCCCTAACTTGTCCTATTATGCAGTACCAAGCTGAGTCATTGTTTCAAGCAGGAGGTGACATGTTAATAGCTTAATAATAGTATAATCTCGCAAATAATAATATGCTGTCACACTGTCTGAAGCACAATGTTTACAGGAGAAGTGGTAATGTATGATGACAGTAATTTGAATAAAAATGAATTTACTGCTCTTGTCTCATTTGCAGTAAATTTTCGCATCTTTCATGCACAACTGGTGCTCCATGACCTCTTTCATTATTGTGTTCTCAGTGGCTGCTGCCTGCTTTAAAGTGAAAGGCAGGCAAATGAAACAGAAACCTGCAGCTTAATAAGGGGGCTCCAGAAAAGAGTTTGCGCCGGGGCTCCTGGAAATCTGACTTTGTTTGTTTACGAAGCCGAGGCGGTGCCGGCCGGGCTGTTTAATTAATGCAAGCTGGAGGTGCCGATTGAAAAGCAGGCAGGAGCTGATACGATTCTGGATTGGCAATTTGCAAAATAATCGTCATGAGATTGTGGCAGAGCGGGGAGAAAAGGTGCTCGGAATACAGAGGGGATCGTTGGGGTGGGAATTGAGGTTGGTGCAGCTTAAGGAAAAGCTGGTTTAAACGCTCTGGGTGCTCGATGGGGAGAAAAGCAATCCTTGAGTTAATTATAAATGCGTGGTGGTGTGATAGTGGACTAGCAAAACTTAAAAATTATCCCTGAATACATAAAATATTTGGTTCTAGGTGGTTTCTGCCTCGTCCTGTGTGTGCAAAATTCTGCCACTTCCATGTCTGGTACAGACCAGGACTCCTGATATTATCCTGACAAATAAATAGGGAATGTGCTCTGTATCAAAACTGCCTTTGGAAAATCTAAATTCCTAGGACAGTTCTATTTCTCTAAAAGAAAAAAGAAGTTATTACGTGATGTGGTTCATTTGATGAAAAAGAAGAAAGTTTACAACTCACAACTGATATGCCTGGACTAAATTTAGTTTGATGGAATGAGGACGAGTAATTGAAACTTGCTGGAACTCAAAACACTGCACAGGACAAATTCTCCCCAAAACTGTTTGGTTTTATCTAAGTTTCAGTAAACGTGTAGAATTAAAAAATGTGGTTTGCATGACCTAGATCATGGGTTGACATAGTTAAAACCCCAGTTTACCTCTCTGTCCTTATATATACAAATGCAGTTATGTGTTTTCTTCATTGCTTGTGCTTGTATCCAAAAATTACAATATTTTCCTCTAAACTGAAGTTTCAGCAGCTGTGCTAGTTTTTTGGAAATAGCCCTGTTGCTGTCTCCTGATCCTCCTGCAGAAACTGGGAGCTGAGCTGGAGATCAACCTTACTGATAGGTCATGTCAGGAGGGAAAATTCAGTAGGAAAAGGACACATTTGGTGATGGATCATCATAAAACAGAGTTTATTGTATTTTTGAATCTGAGTTTTTAAGAGGGGCACAAATTGGTCTTCAGAATCCCAGCTTTGCACACCGGTGTTAAAGGCTGAGCTCTTTCTTTCCACTGTTTTTGAAAATAAGGCATCGATTTAAGTAATTCAAAACTGCTTCCAAATCTAACCCCATGGCAGGGGATTGGAACTGGATGATCTTCGAGGTCCCTTCCAACCAAAACATCCAGTGATTCCACGATCCTATGAAGAGAGTGCAGCTGATAGGTTTCATAAGAACCTTGCAAGACTGAGATTGTTTTTGAACCGAATTTTCCATTTTTTTCCTCATGAAAAGTGCAAGAGGTTTCAGTGGGATTGCTCAGAGTTGCAAGGGCTGAATGACCCCCTCCAGGTAACTGCATTAAAATAAATTGTTTTGCTGAAAAGATTTTTCCATTGGAAAATATTTTCTGCTTAAAAATAATTTATGTTTTCCCAGCGTACGTTTAACCATTTTCTTCATTTTGGAAATCCCAGTCCTGTGCGCCAAAAATCAAGACTCTTGTGACATTGCAGAGCTAAATAATGATTAATGGAGATTATGTGCAAAAGGGTAGAAAAGAACAGAGCAACAAAGTCTCTCTTTGGCTGATGGAGTTTATTTCATATATATAAAAGGTCTCTTTCCCCCGAATCACTGATGTTCAAGGGGATATCGACACTTCTATGTCCTGCTTGAAACTCAAAGGTCCTTTTTGTTGCCACCTTTTAATTATTTAAATGTAGGCGAATCTGATTAAAGCTCTTAATCAGATGTATTTAAGATTGGCAAATACGTCACTGTCCTGAAAAGCCAATGTCACCCACTGGTATGTGACAGCTATTTGTTAGAATGAAGGAAAGTTTCCTGGGGACAAAAAAACAAAACAAACCCAAAAATATTGCGTTTGTGGAAATAAATAATGGGTGGACCTGATTTTCGTGGCGTGAAAAGTCAACTGGAGTTTTTAATTGACTGCAACAGGCTCTGGATCAGGCCTGTGGGGTGTTTGGTGCTCAGTTACAAGTTAGTGCTCTCTCTAATCACCTTGTTCTCTAAAGGAAATAGATACTAAACAGGAACCATCTGGTAATACATTCTGTACCTCTTAATTACAATGTTTTGAGTGGCACCTAAATAAATTTCATTTACAAGCACATGACTGCTTGTCAAAAGCTCTGTTGATAATTTTATTATTGTAGTTTACCTTCTCGCTTAATGACCCCGGCCCAGTAAAGTCAGGAATATTCAGCTCCACTGCAAAAATAGAAGTGATTGTCTTAAAAATAGAAAGACACAAGCTCCATCTCTCATGGTGTGTTTCTGATTATTTTCAAATATTTGGAACACACAGGACATGGGGATGGATCTGCAGTAAAAATTACCAAAATTCTGATTCCTTGGTAGAGAGGAGAAGCTGAGGCAGCTCTGCAGAGAGCCTGGGATGGTTGTAAAGTGCTCGTGTTATTTTATGATCTCTGTGTTCCTGTGTAGATGTACTGTAGCATTTAGACAATTTTCTCTTTGTTAGCTGCAGGAAAAGATCAATATTATAAAGAAGTTGAGTGACTCTGTGAATTACTCTCCTGCGCTCTCACCCCGGGAAGTGGGGATTTAAATCCTGTCCCTGGTTTGGAGGCTGAACCACAAACCCAGTTCCAAGACCACTTTGGAGCCACCCCTAAATTTGGAGGTTTCCAGTTTGGGATTGCTGCCTATCCATGGTTAAAGCTAAAAACGGTTTTTCTGATGTCTTAGTAATTTCTGGTGGAAATTCGTCTGTATTGCAGAATCAACAAATAATTCGGCAGGATGATTGGCAGCCTCCTTTTCAGAAAAAACCTGGGGCAGCACCGGGATGGCGCAGTGCCCATGGAGGTGCCACTGCCATGCTCACCCTGCCCTGGCACCCGGGATTTCACAGAAGGCTTTTTTTGGGGTGCATGGAAAGATTTCCTCATGCCAGGACATCGAACAGTGGCACATCCCCTCGCCAGGGATGAGCATCTTCCTGCACAGCCAATCCTCATCTCTCTACGTTCAATAATGGTTGGAGACAAAACAAATTACAAATAATGTGCAGCTTGTGCTAAGTTGCGCTGGGAAACTGCTAATTCAGCTTTGTGCTCGAAAGTCTTTTTAAAATAACAAGTTGGAGGAGACAAAATCCTAGGAGGAAAGGCACAAGGGAGGTTTCTGGGAAAACAGGAGGAATGTGGCACCTGGAGGGGTTTTGTCCAGTTCTTTGGGATGAGCTGCCCATGGGAAAACATAGAGGCATAAAAAGTAAAATAACCTTATTTCTAAATTCATGGCAAATTAAAAAAAGGAATCCTACTGCTCTCAGCAGGGTCCTTTATTCCTTTTTAGTTGCAGTTGATGGTTTTTCTCTTCTTAAAATAATTTTATCTCCAGGTCTCAATCTTGATGTGGAAACTTTAGGAAACAGATAAGGTTTCAAATATTTTTTTAATCAATCCTTTGGCAAGCTGGAGTTGAAATAACATTTAAATTCAGAGAGATGCTGGTGAAATAGAGAGGATGATCATCGCCAGGTGGGTTTCTAAGTCGGGTTTGAGGCAACTGAGCTGCCTGAGCAGGAGAGGGAATTCACTATACACAGCAAACTGTTATCCCCTACAATATAATATCTGGATTTGAAGCTGATATTTAAAGAGGGCACTTGCTTTACTTATGAGATTAAAGGCAAATGCTCTCTTTTAAAAATGAAGTCATGCTGTGTTTTGCACCTTTCGACACTTATTAACTCAGGTCATTAAAAAGAAGCTAATTAAAAAAGA
>WEKY01045516.1:12118-17118 GCA_013390045.1 Picathartes gymnocephalus | reverse complement strand
CTGCCGCTTCCACCGGGGCTGCCAAATTCCAGTGCACTCAGAGGATGACCCGCAGCAACCCCATTTCAGGCTTGGGTGTCTCCTCAGCAGAGGCTGCCAATTACAGTGAGCAGTGCCAAATTATTTGGCAGATCCGTGCCACGGACAGACAGCCAGTCCTAGGCTCGCGCTGGTTTCCTTGAAGTAATTACCATGACAATAATGCGAACTCGAAGAAAGAAAACATTTTTCCGGTGGAGGAGAGGGGCGTGAGAAGAAGGGGATGGGGAGCTGGAGACAACTGATCCCATTTTGCTGGAGAAATGTTTGATTTGGCCCGTGACGCCAGCTTGGTGGCTGGAATGGCATCTGCCACTGGCATCTGCTGAGCCCCGCGGTGTCACACGAGCTCAGGGATCAGGCAGTGTCCTTCTTCTCCTCTCTAAAGAGTGAACACAGAAAAGCAGCACCAGAAAATGTGTTGGTGGAGAGGTCCTGGTGGAGATGTACTAGGGAGGGTCCCGGGTGAGCCTCTAGTGTGGAATGACCCAAATTTCTTCACTGAAAGGGTGGTCAGGCATTAGAACAGGCTGCCAAGGCAGTGGTGGAGTCCCTGGAAGTGTTCAAAAGGTGTGAATGTAGCACTTGGGGACACGGTTTAGTGATTAATATTTGGACCTGATGATATTAGAGGACTTTTCCAGCTTAAATTGTTCTGTGAGTCTATGAAATGGCCAAGCAGGGGACAGAGGTGCTGGAAGGAGATGGTGGAGCAAGAGTGGCATTTCAGGGTGCTGAACACCTGCCCTTTCTGCCTGTCTTTCCTTGCATCCAACCATCCATAGAGAGATGGGATGTTTGGAAAAAATCCTTCCCTGTGAGGCTGAGGAGGCCCTGGCACAGGGTGCCCAGATTTGCTGTGGCTGCCCCTGGATCCCTGGCAGTGCCCAAGGCCAGGCTGGACATCGGGGTTTGGAACAACCTGGGACAGTGGGAGGTGTCCCTGCCCATGACAGGGTGGAACTGGGTGATTTTAAGGTCCCTTCCAACCCAAATCATTCCAGGATTCTATGAAATCCCATCTCTATCCAGGTAAAGGGATGGGTTACCCCAGGTGGGGCACAGCAGAAATCTCCCCCCATGTGAATCCCTGCCCTGCTCCTGTACAAGGATATTTAATTCCATCCCGAAACAAAGGCAGTTGTCGCTCACTGCCTCTGGAACACGGCTGGGAAAAGTAGACTGTCAAGGGGAGTTTACTTCCTTTGTTAATAAAAGAGAAGAAAAAGAGTTTATGGATCTTTTCCTGAATATGAATATTAAATAGACTAGTTGTGGGAACCCTGATTTTAATTTCCTATGTCTTTATTTGGAATTCTACTCCCTCTTGGAAAGGTGTCTACTTAAATATAGGGGGAAAGGGAATTTAATGAATTACAAAAAGGGTTATTTTACATGGAAAATGTGTATTCCTGGCTATTTCCATTTAAAGAACATGACATTAGTGTGGAAATTGCCCCTTATGAACAGGTCATTAATGTCAACTCTACTAAAACTGACATCACCTGCTACTATTTTAATTGTGTGTTTTACTAATGCTAACCATTTTCCTGACAATAGAACCCCCCTAAGCTTAATGAATCTTTGCAGAATACATAAACCAAGGTCAATATGTAAGAAATGCCTCAAATGTTAAGAAACTCTCCCTGAGAAGCTGAAATAAAAGTTTATTATTCTTTTACTTTCATAAGAATAAGAGCAAAAATAGAAATCCTACACAATATGTTTTCCAGATCGTCATATATAAAAGGCTTTGATGCTTCTGGGAAATCTTTTCGATTAGCTACTATTTTATATGAAGAAAAGGACTTATTTTACCCAGTTACGTTTCCAAGATTTATTCCTTATTTTCCAATACAAGTGGCATATTAAATAAAAACCAAAAATCCCAAGTACTTCCTTAGTGTCATATGTAACAATCGCATTTTTTTCCCATGGTTTGGGGGATGAGAGGCGGGGGGGGGGGGGGGGGGGAAAGAGAGAAAATGAAATCCAGATTTGTAATTCTTAACAGGAGAAATTCGATCCTTTCCAATGTTTAAGTAATATTTCCTGTAAAACATACGAGGCCATCTGCAGAGCTGTTTCCAGACACATTTTGAAGTGGCAAGGGCAACTGAAAGAGACCTGAATGGAGGCTGGCATTTCACCTCTGGGAGATGGAGCATTAAAGGTTTCGAAAAGCTGGTTCTACAATTTTACAAAGTATTCAAGCACTGCATAGTTCATAATTTGTTTAATTTACCTACCTTTTATAGGTATGGGGAGGGGGAAATCCGCTCTGTAAGAGACGGTATAAAAACCAAGACAGCTGTAAAAAGCTAATGTACAGCTATCAAGAATGCTTCATGATTTCAGCTGATTGAAAATGTATTTTATTCGTTGCAGGCCAAAGTGTTCCCCTAGAAAAACTGTGCAGAGTGAAACATATTTGGGGAGACAACAGAAACACTGAACCCTTTTTGCTATTTAAGTCTATTATGGAATTTTGTTTTATTGTTGATCTCCAGGGTCACCTTATGAATTTGTGTTAGTAAAATGTTACGGCCTCACTATAATATTCACTTTGTGGAAGGGTCTGCATTTACCAAATCTCATCTGAGGTTGAATATAAATGAGAAACTTGCATCTTTCTTCAAGGAATATATTTTAGACTGTTTTCTCCCCCTTTCGGAATTACAGACAGATTCTAAAATTGAATTCTTTTTCTTGTGCCAGGATTGGGTAAAATGACTGAACACTTAGGCTTACCTTTGATACATGTCTTAAATTTAAAATTTGCATCACTCAAATAGTTAACTTCAGGGCCAGATTCTGCCCTCAGCTGTGCATATTTGGGAACCCCATTAACTTCCCTGGAAAATAATGTTATACTGTTTGGATGCCCTGGAATGAGATACATTACAGCGTTACCTTCTGTCATTCCCCTGTAAAACTCAGTCTTTGCTGCAATTTTTATTTTGCTGGCTGGTGTAGCCCTTTTATTCTGTCAGTACCAACTGGCCTGCTGGATACCTGTGCTCTCAACATCTCTGGTTGTGCTGTTAAGATTAAATACGACGAGTAGAATAAAACCGGTAGTGCCTGTGAAATTTAAAAATTGTCATCTGGTTGGTTTTTTTTAACCATTTTTGCAAAGGAATTTCTGTAGCTCAAATGTTTTTGGTCAGAACTGGGTGCACGTGTGCAGTTGTGGGTCCCTGCCCCACTCACCCCCTCCTTGGAGCCCCAGGACTCCAGCAGCTTTTGTCAAAATTACGTTGAGCAAAATGTCCTCCAAGAGTGGAAAAGTTCATGACATGAGTTGCTCCAGTGCTCATTTATTAATAAAATGAAGTTTATTTCAGTTTCCATGCAGTGCCTCGGCGTTTCGGCTGTGAGATGGAAGGACCCTCTTTTATCAGTTTTCTTGGCTTCACACAAGTTCTTCTCTGTGTAGACACCAGAGGCAGGAGGATCCCACCAGGAGGCCAGTGCTCCCACTCATCCAGAGGTCTAAATCCTGTGGGATAATTTGGGGTTTGGAGAGATGCTCATTTTCACACAAAGCACTGGGGTGAGTTATTGCAGCCTCTCCTCGGCACCCCCAGTGCTGCCAAGGGCTGCCAAACCTGAAAATGAGCACTTCCACCCCTTCCCTCAGCTTGTCTTCATTCCTCCTGTTCGAGCAGGATTAATGATACTGAATTTCAAAATTAACACAAAGTGAGTGGGAAGACACATAGGAAACAATTTTCCAGAATAAAGCGGTTTTTTTTGGGTTTTTTTTGTGTGGTATCTTGCCCATCCCACCAGCTGCTTTTGTCTGGCAGTGCCACGGCCTCGCTCTCTCTGATCCCACGCGAAGCCAGAAAGGAGCCTTCAAAAATGTCACTTCCATTTCCTCCCGAAAGCAAAACACTTCCTACAAGGAAAGCAGACATTACAGCTGAATTATAAATGAGGGCTGGTGTTTTTGCGAGGTACAAATCGCAGGCATTCTCCATATTGTTAGAATACCAATTTTATTTTCCTGGTGTGTAGTACCCGGTGCAGCGCGGGGTCCCCGGAGATGCACGTGTCCCCCTGAGATTACTTCAGCATTGCATTACTGCTATCACATATCCATTACATATACTCTTTCAGACAAGTGGAAATGTTTTCACAAAAACAATCTGGAATCTTGGCTTAAAACCCAAGCTTGCTGTCAAGGCAAACAGAGTAGCCTCAAAGAGGACTTATTTCTATTTTGTTCAGACAAGTATGTTGTTTCTGGATTATAATAAGGGGAAATATAGCAGCTATCAGTCTTCAGTTTATTTGACAAGCTTCCTCTGACAAAGCTGGAGGAATAAGCCCTGGCCCTGCAAACTCGTTCTCCTTCAGGTATTCCCTTTGGCTCCAGCACTTTTATTAGTGTGATTAAGGGCCACACACATGTTTCCAGGACAGGAGTAGCAGGATGGGATGATGATATATTTCCTCGGCTGTTACTTATTTTTGCAAAATTTTAAAAGCAGCCTTTGCTGTTATCAGAGCTTGCCTCTATCAGCCAGTGCTCTGAGAGCTTGTCCCATCACCTATCAAACAAGGTCAATGAGCAGGTTATAATCAGATGCCAAATAAACAAATGCAGACTTGAAATCAAGTGATTTACTGTCCATTTTCATTAAGTTCTTCCCAAGGAAGCAAACGCTTTATGCAGCACAAGGGACCTGTGGAAAGGGTCAGGGGCCGTGCTGAAGCAAGACATGGTGTGATGGTTTTCACCCAAATGGACTTTAACGACACGGAGTGTGAAGGGAAAGCTGCCTGGTGTGGGAAAAGTGCCTGTAAACAGAGCAACATCTCTTCACCTTGCCGAGAATTCTCCTTTGGAAAGTGCGTGGAGTTTTAATATTCATGTGTTTACATTACTCTGAGTTTTCTCCTCTTTAGACCAGAATTTTCCCTGTGCTGTCAGCTAAAAAAAAACATTAAAA
>WEKY01045516.1:0-12101 GCA_013390045.1 Picathartes gymnocephalus | reverse complement strand
AAAAAAAAAAAAAAAAAAAAAAAAAAAATTCTCATGACACGGGAGTTTGTAGCTTCATTATAAAGCTCAGCCCATTTTAAAATGAGAATTTCAATTTTTTTAAGAATTTCGGCGTGGAGTGGGAGTGTTCTCGGGTAGCAGGACACCTTTGTGTGGTGAGGTCTGGCCTCAGTGGAAAAAAAGAGCAAAGTAAAAGCAGGGAGACTTTTAATATACCTGTGCCATGTGTTTTCCTAAGGAATGGTGGGACTGCAGCACCCTCTCAGAGTGGTCTGGGTTGGAAGGGACCTCAAAGATCATCTCCTTCCACCCCCTGCCATGGACAGGGACACCCTCCAGTGTCCCAGGCTGCTCCAAACCCCCATGTCCAGCCTGGCCTTGGGCACTGCCAGGGATCCAGGGGCAGCCACAGCTTCTCTGGGCACCCTGTGCCAGGGCCTGCCCACTCTCCCAGGGAACAATTCCTTCCCAAAGTCTATTAATACACAAAATCCTGGTGTAACAATATCTCAGTGCTCTACTGGCCTGGTTACACTCAGGGAAGGGACTCCAGGTTTTGGCTCCATAAATCACAGCACTGGAGCGCTGCTTGGGAAAGGCGTGTCACTTGGAGAGCACAAAACATTGAGCAACTTGAATTGTTTTTCCATGAAGCTCATCCCTTGATAGCACTTTCCCTTCTTATATCTCCTTAATACAGCACAATTTCAGTGTTTTCTAGGCAGAGTTATAATGCTCCTTTTCCAACATAATACTGGCTGCAATGTGGGAGCACTGGCCAGAAGTCGTGGTTTGCTTCTTTGCCATTTTGTGATTCGAGTCCAAAACAACAAATTTTAACAAAACCTACTCTGAAATTTTGGAAATATCATTTACCAAAACAAAAGCTTTGCCCTCAGTTTTTTCTGTATTTGTTTTATAAATTGTTCCATTCCCATATTTCAGAAAATTTCCCAAATGTCTGAGCCAAAATACCTTTTTCATCTCTCTCTCTCTCTCTCTTTTTTTTTCCTAAAGGTTGCATAAATATTTCACATGTATCCCCCTTTAATTAGATCATAACATTGTAAAGTGGCAAAGAGTTTTCTCTTTCCCCAAATTAGACATGAGAACCACAAACAAATTAATTTGTGTCTCAGGGTTTTGACTGGGCCTCTTGGCCTGCTCCAGCACTAATACAGGCACTCGTGACCCTCTGGATTTCAAATGCCTGAGGGTAAAAAGCAATTATAAAAACATGACTCTCCCAGATCAGCTTTCGAATCTGCCTTGTCTCTGTTTTATTGATGGGAGATTGAAGGAAGATTCAAATCAGCTATCCTTCAATTCTTTACCAGCAGCAAAATACAGAAATCATTAGCTTTTTCTGTGTAAATGACTTTGTCCTGCTTCATTATTCAAAACTGGCCGGGCATTTGACTTGAAAAGACAACGTTGAATATTTATTTCAAGTTTCGGTATTTGTAAATAGTAGGGTGCTTTGCACCTTATTTTCTTTTTTCTTTTTCAGACTAATTTTTTGTAACAATTAGAGCGGGAACTAATTAATGTGGGGGATATTTTAATAGCCAAAGAACACACACTGATGTAAATTAGGATGATCTTGCTCTCACAGGTCTATTGTTATGGTAAGAAAGCCCTGCTGCACAACCATTACCCAAAAAATCAGAGGAAATTATTAAATATCTAGTTTAGTTTATTACTCTGCATGATTGCTGATGTGCATTTAGTGAGAAGTAAGGGTGGGATGAGAACAAAATATTCTCTTTAAACCCCAGTGTAATTACATCTCCTCATGGTGGTAATCAGATTCCAAAAATGGGAGAAGAGGAGGGTTTGATTTAGAGAGGAGGAAAGCGGGGAGAGGCAGTGGGAAATGCTCTGGGAGCAGCCAGGCTTGGAGAGGAAACTGGGCTGAGGTGGGATTGTATTTTTAAATGAGTCTAAATTATAGAATTATTAAGGTTGGAAAAGAGCTCCAAGATGGTTGAACCTAGCCTTTGACCTGAGGTTGGATCAATGTGGGAACACTCCCCGGCTGTGAGGCACGAGGAGGGGAGGCTCTCCACGTGCAGGGATGCATCAAAGATGGCCCTTTGCTATTTCAAACGTAACAAACCTGAAAAGCACCAGATGAGCTCTGTGCAGCTCCACAAGGGGAAGTCTGATGGGAGGGTGTCATTTCCTTGGCAGAAGCTGAAGACCTGGGCTAGAGAAAATCCTTCTTTGGGTGATGACACCTGAGTGCGGGAGGGGCTTTGTCCCTATGCCAGGCTCAGCCGGCTCTTCTTATTTCTCTTTCTATTCAGAATAACGTGAGGGTTGGACTTTGATCTCAATCCGTGCGACAGCACAGTCCACGTTGAGGGTGGGTCACATTTCTGAGGCATCAGATAAATCCAGAGGGGTCCAGGTGTAAAGGTGGAGCCAAGAGTTTGTGTCCAAGTGAGCTCAGCCTCCGGCCAATCTGTCGCCTCTCTAAATCCTCCTGGGCTGGTCCCGCAGATAAAAATTCTGCATCGCTCAGATGGGGGCTTTTTAAAAATGATATGAGGCAGACATTCAATTTTAAGAAGGCGAAGCTTTATTTTTGGAATCCTAGAATGTGTACGGAATTTAGAAAGCCTAAAGCCATAATGTTTTACTGCTCCTTTGATAAAATTTATATTTAATCATATCTTAAAAACTGTTCTCATTCTGCCACTTGATGTTACCAACCAAGCGGAACCCATCAATGCAACACTATCTATCAGCCCTTCTTTTATTTCACTCTCCTGCAACTCCTTTTTAATGGCACACCCGTTAATGAATTACACTGGAGTTTCTGGGAAGTCCAAATGAAAACCGTGCTCCTACTGAAGGTGGGTCTGTCACCCCCAGGTTTTTCATTCCTTGGAACCAAAATGCTGAATCTGACACATTTATGTTGCAAAACCTCCAGCGCACACCAATCTTTTAGTCCTTTGTCTTGAAGCTGTGCAATCCGGAAGTTGGTAATAGGGACTTAATCCATTCTTTTCAGACCTTGGAAAGGTTTGGGTTGGGAGGGACCTTAAATCCCATCCAGTGCCACCCCTGCCATGGCAGGGACACCTCCCACTGTCCCAGGCTGCTCCAGCCTGGCCTTGGGCACTGCCAGGGATCCAGGGGCAGCCACAGCAAATCTGGGAATTCCATCCCAGCCCCTCCCCACCCTCCCAGGGAACAATTCCTTCCCAATCTCCCATCCATCCCTGCCCTCTGGCAGTGGGAAGCCATTCCCTGTGTCCTGTCGCTCCATCCCTTGTGTCCAGTCCCTCTCCAGCTCTCCTGGAACCCCTTTAGGCCCTGCAAGGGGCTCTGAGCTCTCCCTGGAAACTCCTTCTCTCCAGGTGAACCCCCCAAACTCTCCCAGCCTGGCTCCAGAGAGGCTCCAGCCCTCGGAACATCTCCATGGCTTCCTCTGAATCTTCATCTAAAGCTTTTCATTAGAAGATGGCGTTTAGGAAACCCTTCTAGAAAATGTGGGAATGTTGTGTGTAATGATCAACAGCCCAAGCTGATGAGCATGAGCCACTCATTGGCAGCTTGGCTGAATTTCCAGTGCTGCCCATTTGCTGCTGGTGGTTTTAGGATTACGGAAGATTTTATGCAGGGAGATACAGGTCTCTTTATCAAAACCATGTCTTTAGAGCAGTAGTTAGACGAATTAAAACCTCTTCTAAACTGTCCCTGCAGCTGCACCTGTTGACTTTGCTGCTGTCCTGTTGTTGGATGTGTGTCTGGGGATGGGCCCTGGGCTTTGCCAATGTGTCGTTCGTGTTACTGTGGCAAGAATGAGTTAAATCACTTCTCTCTATTTTTTTTCAGAACTGAAACTTGTCCAGCAAAGTTGGTGGTCTCCATAAGAAATTCAAACTCTCTGCTGACCAAGTGAAAACACACATGTGCGTGTATCAGACATATACATAATCTTGGCTGAAAATCAGCATCAGTGACAATTTCACTCAGTGAAATCTTAATTTTGATCCCTGCTCTTAAAAATCATGTTTGTCTCAGGAATTTTACTTAGAAGACCTTTTAGCCTTTTCGTACCAGACTGACTTTGCAAGTTGTTAATAATTTTCCCTTATGAAGACACTCCTTTTTTATTCCCATATAAATTGGAATTAAAATTCACATTTATCCTCATTTGCATGCCAGAAAGTTGGCGGGGGGGGGTTTTGTAAATTCTTTCCCTTTTCCTCAGAAATATCCAGCACGGACCACGCCGCTAAAAAGCCACCGGACCGTCGGCAATCACGCGTTCCAATGTAATTCCCTTAACTAGAAAGGATTTGTTCTTACTTTTGATAAACACATAAGTAAAAGTCTGGTCTTTTCATTCCTGTCTCTTCTCCTGGAGGACCAGGGGATCTCCCAGTGCTGTCTGTTCTTTTCCTCTGTGCTTTGCAGGCGGGGGAATTGTGTGCCAGACTCAGCTCCGTGGCTTCTGAAGAGGCAACATTAAAGTCAGCACTTGACTGCGCTGAATTTTACAGGATTTTTCCCCCCCAACTCTGATATTGATATCTTTTAAGTGAAGGGAGTAAATGAGGAATCTTCCTCTAAATTATTGACTGGGTGTCTAGCGAAGAGATGAATGAAAAGTATCTTTATCCCTGATAAAGGTTTAGGTGAATTGAGTTAATCTTCTGCCGCGACCCTTTCCACTGTTGTTTAGGGTGAGCTGAGCATGTGAGGAGGATTTGTGTGGGGGAGAGGAAATATAGCCTAAATTTTCGTGCTGGGGACATGAGAAGAGATTTTCCGTGTCCCTAAATAATTTTTCTAAGAAATCAGGACAGAAAAAGAGGAGGAGGGAGTTGAATTAAAAACCAAACGACTTGGCATTGCTTTGCTTTCCTCTTTCTGCTCTCTCAGCGTTTTGCAGCAATAATTAAGGCATTTCAGACAGAAAATTTGGGGGTGAGCAGTTGGAGGAGAACCCCAATAAAAAGAGAATTCCAGCAGCAGCAGCTGAGAGCGCACAGAAGGTCCCAAAATGTCCCACAGAGCCAGGGACACCTCTGGTCTGCATGGACCCAGCAGGAGCTGCTGGGAGAGGCTCCAAGCAGCTCATCTCCCACCCAGGCTTATTTTTTTGAACAGTCTGAATTTATTCTGGAGGAAAAAAACCAAATGTAAGGGAAAATAAAGAAGTAGTTGTGTATTTTCAGGAAAATTTGGGAAGGAAGGAGGACACCGTGACAGGTTTTGTTCTTCCAGTAACGTCTCCGTCCTTCATTTCGGTAAAGGAAGACTATAAAATCTGCTTTTCTGTGTATGTAAAATTCCTGCGATACAAATTTGATCACATTTGCAAGGATTAAAGGATTTGATGTGCAGAATGCATTCTCTTCCTAAGCATGACAAATGGAAGCAATTTACAGATGGCTTCTGAATATTTCCCTGAAATTATTTTCCTGTTCTGTTTTGGTTTGGCTTTTTGTTTTGTTTTGGGGTGGGTTTTTTGTGTTTTTTTTTTTTTATTCTTTTTCTTCTTGTGTGCCACTAGAGATCAGCATATTTTTAGACATTTAAGCAATCATAATGTCAACACAGGGGCTTAAAAAGGATCCTGCATAACTATCGAGTAGCCAAATTACTCATGACTGGCAAAACAAAACGAATAAAGTCAGGCCTGAAGGCATTGAGAAAGCAACTTTTTGCATCCAGCTTTCATATTCCCTTATTCCCTTGTTTTTTTCTGAGGCTTTGGGCATCTCTGCATTTCCATTATGTTAGTTTTATTCCCCCCCCAAACCCTCCTTTGTACGGCACAAAAACGAATGTGTATTACAGGAGTGCTCCCTCTTAAACCCATTATTGGCTTAATGCATTAGTAATTTTGAATACACATCTTTCACTCCAGAAGCAGCGGCAGGATCTTCTCAAACTTCCAGGTGTTTATATTAAATGAAAATAAATATGGTTTTTTACACATCTTCAGTTTCTGGTTGTGTGAAACCAGATTTTCGCACATTTACAAATTGACTAAAGCTTTGTGTTTCATACCTGAGGACCCGGGAGAGTTGGGGAAGAGTTCCCTACCTTTGAAGAAGTCTCTCTCCTCTGGCACACGTGTGCTGACTCCACTGGTCACTCTTCAAGGTCACCAATGCTGGGAAATGGTCACTCAAAGAAGAGCTGGTCATTTTTCCCCTTTGTCTCCCTGGTTTTGGTCCCACCGGGGCTCCAGCAGCGATTCCTGCACATCTGGGTTTTACAGATTCCAGTCCCTGTCCCAGGCTTTTACATGGGGATGGATAAAATGTGATAAATGAGCGTTTGCACAGTGCAATAATTGTGTTTTTCTTCGGAGGCCACGTGCTGGGTTTGGGCAGGACGTTCCTGACAAGCTGGGTTTGTCAGCACATCCTAAACTGGGGTTTGTGATTAAAAACAACAGCACCAGCAGCAGGGCTCAGAGTTTCTGCTGCTGGGAAATAGATTTGAGATGAAATGAGTAGATCAGAAATTTCAAAGTTAGTTATAACTTCTTCAATTTTTTTTTTTTTTCTTAAAAGCATCAAGACCAAAGCTTGGATATCTTTTTAATCATGGTCAGACTTTCCTCTAATGTCCACAGTCCTAATTTGCTGGGAACTTTAAGTAGCAGGAGCTCCATTCATTTGATTTAGGATTTCTATCAAGGAGAATAAGTTCCAAACCATAATTCCACAGGTCCCCTGCAAGTAAGTCTTTGGAGTTACAGAGATCATTGATAAAAGCAAAGGGAAGGAAATTTATTAAAAAATAAAAATCTAAATATTTAGATATGTAGAAAGATCTTTATGTCTTCTACTTTTATAGCTAATTGAAGAAGTTAATTTCAATTCAAGGATGCACAATAATGGATAAAAGAGTTTCCTATAATAACAGCAATTCATGTAAATGTAATCACTGGAAGTTGTTTCAACTCCATATAAAAGGAAATGGAAATAAAATATTGATTGTTTAATGATAACCAAAAAAGAGTAAAACAGAAAGAGGAGGGAGAGAGAATCCAAGGGGTTTTGCAAAGATACTTTTACTCAAATTTGGTGTAATTAGAGAAGCTTCTTGCAGCATGGGGAAAACTCTGTGTCCGAGGGAACAGAACTTGGTGGTACCAAATTCCAAATCCCATCTCAGGAGGAGAGATCTGTCAGGATGGATGTGAGGGAGATGTCAGTGAGGGAGCGGGCAAACATGAGGGGGAAAAAGGGTGATGGAAAGCTTTGGAAAACATCTTTTCAGAGGCAAGATAGCTGCTTGTCCCTCTGGCTTGTCTTTAGCTGAATTTCCTGTGACAGAAGAGAAAAAACCAAGACCCTGCATTAGCCTTGTAAATCCCGGCCTAGAAAGCCCCAGGGAATTTGCTCCCAAGAAAAGGAACCCCTTGCACAATAACTGCACATTTTCAATCAGTCCTCCTGATCCCTGCTTTTGCTTATTCCCAAGAATCTGCCAAGTCTGTTGAACTTCCTCAGAGTGACCCTCCCATTTAATTCACGGGCCATTTTGTATTTACAGAGAGGTCAATAAAAGCTTTCCAGAGCTCCAAACCTCCCTGTAATGGTTGTCCTGAGCAATCCAGCCTGAAGAGCCCCAACAGGAAATTGGTAAAGCAGCAGCCAATTTCCTTTTGCTTTTTTACTGCCTTTTGGTCTTCCTGCTCTGTTCATATCCCCTCTGCTGAATTATTCTAGAACTGGTGGGATATTTCTCCTCCATATGGAGGAGAGCTCACATCATTCCCAGAATTTTATGTCAGGTTAATCAAACACTGGATTTATTTAATTAATGATAGCTGTAAGGCTAAAGCACAACAGCAACAATGAAATTTGGTTTCTGTTCTGATCTTGTTAGTGTGACTTTGGACCAGCTATTATGCAGATCTTTTGTTCCTCTTGCTTAAAATTTGGGCAATGCCTACGGATTTTCCAGGCTGAGGTTGAGGAGCTTTGAAACCTTTGGGCACGAGGAGCAGCGCAATGGGGTGATACCCTGAACTTCTGCCATCTGCTCCTGTTTCTAAACATGGAAAAGAATGTCTGCTACTGGGAAGAGCGAGGCCATGGCATTATGAAATATTTTAGTTAATAAACTGGCTTCACACAGGCTGCAGCCACACTGGCAGCAGCTCACTGGAAAAGCTCTGCAGAGTGAATTGTTGACACTGAGTACCAGATGTCGCCAACAAACGCATTTCCAGGTTGTTCCCTTCAGATGATGGCAGGTCCGTGTCCCATTTCTGCCTGGAACACAAATTCCAGCTCCGTCTCAGCCCAGAGAGGTGCAGCTGAGCAGCAGCAGCAGCGTGAGGCTGACCCTGCCAGGGAAACGGGGACACCTGGGACACGGCCTTCGAAAGCCACATCCCGCCGATGGCACGGGTGCGCTGAGGGACTTCCCAGCCGCCTCTCCCACCATCCCAGGAGAGCACCCAGTGCTAATTTGGATGCCTGGGCTGCCTGGCAGTGCCTGGGGAGTGTTTAGCATCATGGAAAGCCCTCGTTGTCCGTGACAGCAAAGGTCCTGGGTGCCCAAATTAATCAATGCTGATGCTGGAGGCGCCCAATCCTGCACCTCCCTGGGCCTCCCTCCGGACTCACAGTTTCAGACTTCTGTTTAAGACCAACAGTTCCATGAAATCTTCTCCCAAAATAGGCAGAACAGAGGAAGGTGTTTAAGGAACTGCTGGATGTGGCACTCAGTGCTCTGGTCTAGTTGACAATGTGGTGATCAGTCATGGGTTGGACTTGATGATCTCAGAGGTCTTTTCCAGTCTGGGATTCTGGGATTCTGGGAAGACTAGCAGGGGGTGGTGGTTTTGTGTTCTTCGCTGTGGTAACAACGATCACAGCATAAAGTTTTTGTCTCTGCTCTTATAATCTATTTTTTCTTCAATAATTACTTAAAATAAATAAGGAAGTCCTTGAGCTTGGTCAGGGCCTCCTTTGCCTCCAAATCCTCCAAATTCTGTCTCCTAAATCTGTTTCCTAGTATATCTGGTCATAAGAATGTCCCTTTTTTCACTGAAAAGTAGAATATTGCCCCCACAAGGAAGACAACTTTTATTCCAAATAGATGAAAAATTTGCTTGGAAAGTTAGAGAGAAATTAAAACTCTCCTTCCCTGGTTGGTGCAAACCCTGTTAAACCTGAGCCTTTTTGTACCATGGAGAGATGTTTTGGCTGTGTTTGGGAAGTATAAACCTCCCTTTCTTGTTTTCCAGCTGACTTTGCCAGGTACAGCTGCAGGATGGGGATTTCTAGTCCAGGATACCTTGACAAGATGTAGGAATTTAGTGTAGGTGCAGAGCTATGTTAGAAATGCCCTAAACTATTAATGTAAGAGTTGAAGATCCCAAGATTTCTTCATGATTAAGTGACTGAATGGGAATTTTGAAGTCTAAGATTTGGATGTGGTCACTCTACATATCCCAATTGCTGCATCTGTGTCCATGTTTTGTCCTGTTATTCTAAAGGATGCCCTTGACGTTGCTCAAGGCACGGACATTGCTCTAGACCCTGGTGTAAAGGAGGTGCTGTGACAACAACTTTTCCTTAGCCACAGGACACTATTTTCTCACTATTGTCAGGTCCTTTTGTCTTTAGACTGACACATTTTCCATTCCTTTTGTGGGAATCAAAAATATTCTAAACTGAGATCATTAAAGAAGAAAAAAAATATGGTGGAGCAATACCATTTATATTAATTTTGCTCCGCGCACAAATAAAATTCAGGGTCATGTCTGAAGTTTTCCCGCAGCACTCAAGGCCTTCGATCCTTTGGTTCTGGCTTTTGAAACCTGAGAAGAAAACACAAATTGGAATAATCACAGTTGTGATTCCCAGAATTTATTCACTGATGGAAGGAAAGGAAGCACAACCAAGGCTCTCACACAGAGGAGGCTGCAGCCACAAAGGATTGGGTTACCTGTCTTGTCTCGCGTTATCTTCTGTGCTAGTTATGTATCGCTTCAAAGGTACAAAAATAACAGCTCTCATGTCTGAAATATTTTCCTTAGTTTTGCCTCTTGGTCATAAAAAGTAAGCTGATCTTTCTTTCTTGTGAGGTTTCTTGTAGGTTTTCGCTCTTCTTTGTGTCTTCAGCCTTGAGTTTAATTTTTATCAGTTAACCTCCTGCCTCAAACACGGATTTTCTCTTCAGGCTACCACTTTGATTCTTCTCGTCAATCCCAAACTTAGCAAAACTATGGATGTGCATATTATTTTCTTCGTAATTATCAAGTTTATTCTCTCTTTTTTTTTTTCCTCTTTACCCCTTCAGGATCTTTCTGGCAAGGCTTTCACTCTCCTGGGTTTCAAAGCTGCGAGAATTACAATTCACTCCGAGTTCAAGCCTTTGTTTAAGACAATGTCCTCAGGGTTATGGGGTATGTTAAATGGCAGAAGAAAAACTCCTGTTCTGGGTCTCCTGTTTGGCTGTTTTGTGTCGGGTGGAATATCTGCTCCTGTCGCACTTTGACACCCAGATGGATTTCACAGAAGCCACTTCTGCAACCAGGGGGATTTGGGTGTGATTTCCCTTTGGCTTTGGCCATGGTGAAGCATCAGGGCCTCCCATGTGTTCTGAAACTCCAGGATTATCATCACTCCTTTATTTACTCATTTTTAAGGAAAAGGCTGGAGCATGGCTCAGCCCATCCTAATCCTTCTGGGATTCTGGGCTGATCCCTGTGAAAAGGAATGTGGGGAACACCCCACAGCTCTGGTTCTTGGCATTGCATGTGTGGATTTTAGTGGTCTCTATTGATACCACAAAGACATTATTTTCATATATTTTTTTGCCTTTTCTTTTATTCCCTGTAGCTGAAAGAGTTTGTAGTAACACTTGTTGACACCTGGAGAGAACAATCTCTACCGAGCTGGCAGCTTGATTAGCTGATGGATTGCCGGGGGATTTTCATTATTTAGGAGACCCCACCACAGCTCTCACACCACACACACCTCCTTTTATCACCATGGGACACTTTGTGCAGGAGGGGTTGAGCTGGGCCTGGCAGTGATATCCCCTCAGTTGTGGCACCCCAGCTCCCAGGATTCCTGCTCAGGGAGCTCCTGGTGCTGCCTCACTCCTGGCACAGGAATCTGGATGAAGTGAGCAGCACATCCTGGCTTTCCAGGCTGGATGAGCCTTTCCTACTTCATTTTAAGGAAAGATTCTGATAGGCTATTTTCTCCTCTCACGAAAAATATCAACATTTATGAAATGGGAGAAAACTGTTTAAATTTTTTATAGACTGAAGAGATTAAGCTTTGGCCAGCTCCAGTCAAAATTTCCCTGGTTCCCCATAAGAAAATGAATTGGAGTGCAAAAGCCTGGCTGTCCTCAGTGCTGCACAGGGAAACCATCATCCTGTTCCCTGCAGTCCAACCTTGTCACTTCAGTATGCATGGGAATCCAAGGTGGATCTTTATAAGTCCATATTTCCACGACCTCTGGTGTTCTTTCCTTCATTTGCTGGTTTATTTTGTTACCTGGATACAGCTCTGGGGCTGGTGGCACTTGGAAAAACTATTGCAGGTGCAGGCTCCAATCACAGCTCTGATGAAGATGAGATAAAACTCTCTTCGCGTCTGAGTATCTCCAGCACAATAAGGGCTGAAAAGAAATGCAAAGAGCATTGCAAAACATCATTTATTACTATTTTCAGTGGTGGTGAGTACTCCAAATGAATCCCTGAACAGCTGAGCTTCCACACAATTGATGTTGTTGGGACATCAGCAGGCTGTAGTCACTCTGTTCCCTTCTGTCCCTGAATCCCCTAATAAAAAGGAACACCCAGATTTAGGCTGGAATTTGTTTTAATCAAATACTTGTGTCTTATAGCAGGGATTTAAAGTAATCACCATCCAGTGTTAAGGGATACGACATGGCAAACTGGAAAACATTCCCAAGTTCTTTGGAATGCGATCACCGAGGAGTTCATTTTCTGCAAGGTCTTAAAAATACAGCCATGTAGTAAAAAAACTTTATTTCATTGTCTGGCTATTCCTCCAAGTCCCTTCCTTCCTGGAATGTTTATTAAATTTAGTTTCATGCAGTCTGTAAATATATATATATATATA